>PVKA01011137.1:0-21191 GCA_004027165.1 Ctenomys sociabilis | reverse complement strand
CGTGTAAATATCATATAGTCTCCCTAGTATAAGAAGCGAAAAGCAGAAATACAAATGGAAATGTACAACAACAACTAAAATCAATTGATTCTGGTAAGGCAAAGTGAATGGCATATGGTGCAGGGTACTAATCAGCTTTTCTTCAGGATGGTTAACAACCTAAGTTTACAAGTCAGAGTTGGAGAAATAGAAGAGCCACAAGGCCAGCCAGCATTTTGGCCCTAGCCTTTCAAGGTCAGTGAAGACTCAGGACATAGGAGAACCTGTACTGTAACATCATGAAACTCAGGTGAGCTCCAAAGTTTCTGAACAAGGAGATTATGGAGCCATAGAGGAAAGAGATTGAAGTTCTATAGTGTGCCTGGGGAGTGTCACATGGAGAGAAAACTTTCTCTCAGGCTCTCATGGAGAGCAAACCAGTCAAGTATTGGCAGTGACTCAAAACTCTCCTTCTTAACGTTGTGGGTGTTGGATATTTTGTCTGCATGATGAGAAAAGTCACTAAGATAATGAGATGCCACCCCAAAGTACAGAGACACATAAAATCACAATTCCTATATCATGGATTTAATCTTATAACTTGTATACTAGGCATGACTATGTTTAATAAAGAATTTAAAATAAGGCAATGTTAGACCTGGAAGAAATCTTAGTTACTATCTGGTAAAGTCCTGAATTCTGCAAAAGAAGGAAAGAAAGCATTATACATGGAGCTTTATCCAGGTTCATAAGATAAGTGTCTTATTGGGGCTGGGGAGATGGGTCAGTGGAATAAGAACTTCCAGTGGCAAGCGCAAGGGCCTGAGTTCAACCTCCAGTTCTACCAAAAAAGAAAAGAAAAGAAAAAAAAAAGAAAGAAAGAAAAAGAAAAAGATCCTAAAATTGTTCTGGTCTTTGTCACTATGAGAATGTTTTTTGAAGTAGAATATGGGATATTAGAGGAATCACATTTACCGAGCTAAATAAGTTTTGAAAATGCAAGAATAAATCAAGTGAAACAGGACTTTGAGCTCGCCAGGCCAGTGCTTATGCAGTTAGGTATTTTTGTGTCTCTGAGTTTTATATATATTGTGTACACCTCCAAGAGATACAATGCACAGCTCCTCTAAGACTTGTGGTGTGAGAGATAATTTATATTATATGCCAGTGTTCTTCAGCATAGACGTTGAAAACTGCTGTAACTCTTCTTCCAGTTCATTTGTCTGAGAATCAGCAGGCATGCTTCTGTTTTAGAGACTTTATGTAGACTTTTTCATGCCCCAAGTCCCTCCACCACTTCTCTTTGTGAAAAAGCTTTACAAAATAGCTTGAATCAATGCTTTGTTTCTCATGTTATGTTTCCCAATTGCAAATCAGGGTTTGAGCATTGTTTCTGTGGTCTGTGTTGCAGAAATAGGTATTGAAGCATCATGGAGTGGAAGGAAACTGGGCTCAAAGAGAGAATGTTGCCTCAGCAAGTCAGCTAACATCTCTTGGTTATCAAAACAATTGGACATGACCTTCAAGGTCTTAAATGCAGAATTTCAATTTGATCAGATAAGACAATAGAAATAGTTCATTTGAAGAACATACCAAGCTATTTGATGAAACCTTGCAGTGATTCTAACCTGATGCCTGGCAATTTCATGCTAAGATGTGAGACTTTACTAGTAATACTAATGACACTAGTGAGTCCTTGAATTATCTTCTCTAAATGTCACAAGGTCAATATTTAAATTGAATTGAATTAATTAAAGAATTATTCTGTAGTGGAAAAGCCAATCATGAAAACTTTGTCCTTTACATCTCAAGTCTTAGAGCTGGATTATTTGTAAAAGTGCACATTTCACAAACATATTTAGAGCAAGAGAGTCTGGTGAGTTTTAGCAAAACATATTAACATAATTGGAAACATAAAGGAGAATTAAAGAGGTTCTAATAAATGTTAGAGTTTCGCATGACTCAAAATGGCAGATACAAATCTTCATCTTAACCTACAAATAAAATGATCAAAGAGAATGTTCTTTGAAAGAATAGTACAAAGGAATTTAAAGTAGTGCCTTTTCTCACAATAAGTTTCCACTTAATTACAACCCAAACAAAGTCTTTAAAACAATTTCTTCAACTGTCCTTTCAGAAATTTGGAATGTGTGCAAACAAGTAGGATTCTGCTCTCAGGTGAGATTTGGAAAGGCCCACCTCTTTCTTCTTCATTGAACTTAATACCTTATACATTCACCAGAGTCAAACCCCTACCTGAAAATCAGATGGAAAATACATTATTTGACTCATGCTTGAAAACAAATCTTAGCTCTTCAGATTAAAACTAAATGTTCAGAACTAAATTGTGTAACATCTGGGAGGAGGTCAGTGTAGCTGAAATTGCCACCAAATCAAAGGTCCTCACAAACCATAAGGTACAAAGTAACACTCCATTTCCAAGGAAAATTAGGTGAAGAAAAATAGCTTGAGACAATTGGCACCAATATATAGACTAAATGGTGTATGCTGTGAGAGGATGGAAGAATATCTATGAGGATCTAAAGATGGAAGTGTGTGGATGGATTGATTAAGAGAGACTTGATCTGATTCTAGTGATTCAGTCTTGACTTTGATCGATGTGCTCCTGCAGGCCTTTGGAGCTCTACCTGAGTCTCCCAGAATTTGTGCCTCACAGCTGACTCGTTTTTCCCTCAGTATATGTTTCACTTGTTTGGTTAGGAAATAGAACTAGGATGACTTATCTGCTTCTTGGCTTGTTTTATGGTATCGCACTCATCATTGTCTTTATATAAAAGTTCCCAGTAGTTTTTTATAGTTACCTGAAATGTTTTAGGCTACACTGGGATGGCAATGGAGAGTTTAAGAAAACAGAACACCTCATGGGTCAAAGGCCCAATGGACATGACAATAAATAAATAAATAAAAGGGCAAGAAATTTGTCATGAGAAAGAGAAGTTGTAATAAGAGACAAAGCTATTCTGATGGGGTGGAGATTGGGGGAGGTGAAGGCCAATCCTTAAGAATTATTACAAACAATCTGTCTTTGTTCTAATTATTCACATCAGGAGAAAACCATTTGCTGAACATTTAGCATTTATACTAGAAAGGGATCAAAACATGCAATTATTGGCAAACAAGACATACAAGAAAGCTTTTTTTATTTTATTGAAGGCTATTTTTCTGTACTGTATTTAGTTTTAACTATGTGTTCATGGGTTGCTCTGTTCTTTTAATTACCAGGTTACAAACATCATAAAACAATAGGGAAGCCATGCCTTCTTTGTTGCTCTGTGAGATGAATGTCTAATGATATCAGCAAGCTTCTTACTAACAAAATTTGCAAATGAAATCTTGATAAATATTTTTCAATGTTTTGGATCCCACAAATATCCCTGGGGGCTCAGATACATTAAACTTGTTTTAACATCATTTCAGGCAGGCCTAATGATTAAAGGCTGTTCATTTCTATTTTATAGCATTAAATCTAAGCCTCTAGGAAATTCTAACACAGATTAAATAATGTGAACGCAACTGCTTGAAAGATGCACAATGGAACACGAGGCTTATTGATTATAAAGTGAAATGAATCTCAGTGAGAGACAGGAAGGAAAGTTACGCCCATGAAGAAAGCTTTTTAATAAGGTGTCATGATTTAAGAGAGAAGTTCAAATCAGGAGAATAAGAAAAACATAATTAAAATGAATTAATCATGAATCAACGTCTTCCTGCAAATCCCTCTTATATATGAGATCTCATAAAATTATATTAATAATATCACTGATACCAATTTGATATACTTGCATCATTTTAGGAGCTTTCTGGGTTTTTTTTTTCTTATATTCTCTGAGTACTAATTGAGCAGTATGGTATGGTATAAAACAAACTGTGAGATCATACAGTACTTTCTCCCCTTCTCTCTTCTCTTTCCCAGGCATTCTATGGAATTCTCTGGGGTTGTGACTGCAGTGCATTTGATAGCTGGTATCTGTATCTGTTGTGGGTGAAACTACCTCTCAAGTACCTCAGTTGATATTGTGAGGCTGAACATTGCCTACATTAATTACCTTGGCAAAAAAGTCAGTATAGTCATACAATAACAGTATAGCAATGCAAAGAATGAACTATTGTCATGTAGCCACCATGTTTGAGTGCCAAATAAAATGTTCTATGTTCATTGAATAAATTCATTGCAATTTATTCACCTCAGTGACCATCAACAGTGAATGGATAAAGAAACTGTGATATTGTGCATCATGGAATAACATTCAGCCTGTAAAAATGAGGTTCTTTTATTTACAACAATGTCAATGGAGTCTTTGATGTGATGCATATATTAGTAACATTGGTTAAATTATTCTCCATTGTATTAAAAATCATAACACCGTTTTGTACTACATAAATTTATATAATTGTAAAATGCTAAATTACATTAAAATAAAAATTAGTAGTATGCATTCCAATGAATGAACAGAACATTTGTTTTTAAGCCCAAAAGTATCTCTAAATTGTGGACATATTCTTATTATGTATAGTTAATAATTGTACAAAATCTCTTGCCGAGTACTTTAGTTGTGCTGGATATGGTCATATTGAATTCCTTATTTTTACTCATGTAGCCTTGCAGGATAAACAGTCTCATTTGTTCCCCTTTTACAGATTTCCAAGAACAATTTTTTGAAATATTCTGCAGGCACTATGCATAATTGATGAGATCCAACCCTAAATTCATCTCACTCCAAATATTTTGAGAAATTAATGAAATCACAATTGCAGTAGAAGTCTGTCAGAAGGTGATAAATTACCAGCTTTGATTACTGTAATTTCTAGCTTTTCTAGAATAGTTTTCATGTAGTTCATGCAAGTGCCAGAAGTGCAGTGTGGAGCATCAACTTTGTGATGGAGGAATAGTCCTGCAAGAGCTCAAGGGTAGAGTACCAAAAGTCAGTGTCATTGTGACTTCACTCTTTTAACCTGATAATAGAACTTGTAGATGGCATAATAGATGAGATCAGGAGTATTCAGTGGGGTTGGCTATAAGCTCAATGGCATAATAGAAACTGAAATTTAAAATAATTATAAAAGAAGAACCCTGAAAGACAAATAATGTGTAATTATCCAATATCTGCAGCTTTTTCTGTACAGTTTCTTATAAGGCCTTTTTAAGCTTGTGTGTGTTCTTTTTTAAAGAGCAAAAAAGAAAAACTCACTGAAGGACAAATAATTTGTAAATATTCATGATCTGAAGGATTTTATCTTTATTTTCTTATGACCCCTTTTTACTCTTGAATGGATTTCTCAAAAGCTCCAGTTTATATCAAATATTTGTGCTTAAGATCTTCACTTTTGCTGGCAACTCTTTGCCTTTTAATAAAATGTAGATTTTGTTCACTGGTTAATAATCTTCATTCTCATAGTTTCAAAAGTGCTAGATAAACTTAGACGATGTATCAAAGTATGTAAATGGTGCTTTCACAGTGCTTTAAAATATTATCCTGGAGTGAAAGAATAGTGTAATGAGTCCTTAGCATAATTTTGGGACTTCATTGTTTCAGACAAAGCTGGCAATAGGTACCCCTAAAGTCCCCTACTTTGTTCTTAGCTGTCTTACTTAAGAATAATGACTGTAAGTCTGCATTACCTTATGATTTTTAGCACTTTTTATGATTCTGTGATGAGGGACTCCAACTGTAGTATATGCTTCTAAGGATCAGTAATTAAATCTTATATGTCTTTCAGAAATTCTTTCCTATTTGCCTTTTGTTCTTTTTTTTTTTTTTGTATTTTAGGGAAAGATCTATAGGGTGTTTAGGGTCTCACTACTAGATCAGGCTTGTAGTGATCCACCTGTTTACAGACTCCCAAGAGCTGGGATTATAGGTGCACGCCACTATGCCCAATCTTGTTCATCTTTTCTTGTTTCAACATCATGGCTCAATAGGTGCTTTAAAACATAAGCAAGAGAGCACTGGGGGAAAGAATCTCTTCATTTCATGTTCCAAATGATTCACTAACTTCCTATAGCCCACTTATCTCTTGAGTTGCCAGACCAGTAGGGGAGGTATTATCAGTACCGACTAGACTCAATCCTTTGGAGCACAAGGCCTAGAAGAGACACTCAATGCAAACCCCTTAACCAAAAGAGACTTTTCTAAGTATTCTAATCATAAACTTTTCATAAATTAATTTTTAAGAGAAAAAATCCAAATACTTTTTAAATTAAGAATTATTGGGCCAGAGAGATACCTCAGCAGTCCAAGTATATGTCTGGCAAGCAGAAGGACCCAGGTTTGATTCCTGGTGCTGCATGCCCTTCTGGTCCAGCACCAAGCTAATCACTGAAACCAGGCATGTGGTGGATGCCTGAAATCCCAGAAGTGGGCAGGCTGAAACAAGAGGATCACTCTGACTTGAGCTGTGTAGCAAAACCCTGTATCAAATAAATGAAAGCTTTTAAAATTTTAAAAAAGAATTATTGGTACATTTTAGGTATACATAATGATTACATTCATTATGAGGAATTTGTGCTTGTACAAGATGTTACTTGATTCTTTTATTTCCTATTCCCTACCTCCCCTTCAACCATTCTTTCCCCCACTAATTACAAAAGCTTTGTTTCCTTTTTTTCTTTAGTCATCATATTTTTTTTTTCCTTTTCTCTTCCTTCCTAAACATCTCCCCTCCCTAGTTACCATTCATATTTGGAAATTTTCTTCCTATTTCACAATATCTATTATACATTTTGGTCCATACTTACACTTTTAATTTTTCACACCAGAGAAATAATATGGTATTTACACATGTATCCAATTTATTTTAAATAAAAATATAGCCTTGGGTCAAAGAGATAGCTCAGCAGACTCAGAGCCTGTGTAGTCTAGCACAAGGACTAGGGCTTGATCCCTGGTACCACATGCCTTGCAGGCCCTCTCCTAGGCACACTGAGCTGGCCTCCAAGACTGGATGTGATGGTGCACACCTATAATCCCAGTGCTAGGGAAGCTAAAAACAGTAGGATCACTACAAGCCTGAGCTGCACAGTGAGACCCTGTACCAAGTACATAAAAAAAGAATATGACCTCAAAATGTATCTATTTACCTAGAAATTTCTCAAAATTATCCTTATTTATGGCAGAGTAGTATTTCACTGTATAAAAAAAAATCAACATATTTTTTCCCAATCATCACTTGATGGATATTTGGGCTGTTTCCAAGATTTAGCTATTACAAATTATGTCACTGTAAACAATGCGTACATATATCACTATGTTGTGATACTTTCAATCTTTCAGGAAGATACCAACCAAATTCTTTTAGTAAAGAAAATCTGGGAAAAAAATCCCCACTAAATAATTTGCTTTCCCTCACCTCATTTTCACATGATTGAAAATATAAAAGAGGAATAGAGCATAATACAAATCAAATTCCTGGCCTCTAGGTCCCTTTTTGTTAAGGAAGACTGAAATAGCTTTTCCAGGACAATGAAAATTGAGTACACAAAACGATATGCTATCTACCTCATCTGCTGTCAGTGATGACCAGAAGAATATTAGAAAATGTTACAAGTTACTATCTGTATTTCCTCAGGGTTGCACAGACTCTGTGCTCTCACTGATGCTCATGCTAGAAGTCATAGCATTTTAAGAGCAGAAGAGTTACCATAGCTATATTCCTCAGCACTGGGACAAAATACTCAACACCAACAAATTTAAGGAGGAAAATTTTATTTTGGTTCACAGTTTGTAGAAATTTCAGCCTATAATTGGATGATTCCATGGTAAGGCAGCATGGTAGAGGGGCATAACAGAGGAGAACTACTCCTAGCATGACAGATAAGAAAAGAGCTTGTCAAGGTACACCTTTCTTGTGTATGCCCACGGTGATCCACCTCTCCTGACCAGGCTCTGTCTCTCAACAACACAATTAACTATAAACTTATCAGTGCTGCCCTGATGAGGACCACACCACGGTGATCCACTCACCTCTGAATGCCTCACCTAGGAGCACATAAGACTCGGGGTAGGAGTAGGGACATCTAGACATAAACTATAACAAGAGGCTTTGAAAATCTTCTAGTATCAGCTTCTCACTGTAGAACTGAGGACACTTGGGTACAAAGAGGTGAAGAGCTCATTGAAAGGCTAGGTTCTCTGACTTCTACACCAAGGCTCTGTTCTCCATGATGTCACTTTCTGTCTATCTTGAGCCCCCTAAATGAGTGTCTCAGGGCTGAAGAGCATCTGCTGGAAAGTGTTCTGTTGCAAACAATAGAACGACAAAAACAAAAATTCTAGGAAGAGGAGAATGCCTTGAAGCTTGGGAACCCCTAAATAACATATTTTTTGCCAGTGTCTCAACTGCATGGGATTGTACAACTTTGTCGCCAGCCCTGTCCTGGTAGACAATCCTACATAATAAAATTTTCTTCAATGATCGAAGTCTGTGCTAGTAGCCATATATGGCTATTGAGTGTTTCAAATTAATAGAGCCAGGCAGGCCAAATAGCTCAGTGGATTAAAGTTCCTGCAAGCAGGCACAGGGGCCAAGGGTTAAATCCCTGGGCCTGCTATGCCAGCCCCATCCCAAGGCATGCAGAGACAGCAATTGAGGTGTGGCATGGTGGTGCACACCTATAATCCCCACTCTTGGGCTCTTGGGAAGCTGTAAACAGGTGGATCACTACAAGTCTGATCTAGTAGTGAGATCCTGAGCACCCTATAGATTCTTCCCTAAAATAAAAAAAGACAATTTAATAGAGCCATGTAACTAAATATTTAATTTAATTTAATTTTAATTATTTAAATTTAAGGAGCCACATGGAACAAATGGGCATCATCTTGGACACAGTAACTCATCTTTCTTATGTATATGAATGATCAACTCAGGTCTAAGTGTCTATATTGTTTTCTTTCTGCTTCTCCTATGTTGGAGATAAGGCCCTTCTATTTAATGTAAACCACATGTAGATGCTGTAGAAAGTTATAAATAATTACTTTTGGTTCGAGCTCAGTGTATAGTTACTTCACTTTTGAAAATAAAAAAAAATGTCATGAAAATAAAAAAAAGGAAATGTCATGGATAATATGAAAATAGAGGTTTGTTGTTGCTGTGCGGATGCCATGAACTGCTGCTCTCTTCCATGTGCCCCTCTGCCTTGGAGCCAGCTGAATATGGACTGAAACTATCAGTAACTGTGAGCTAAATAAACCTTTCCTTCCTCCATTTTGGGTGTCGGGTATTTGTCAAAGCAATGAAAGAAGAGTAACTAAGACAGAATGAAAGAAGAGTAACTAAGACAGAATTTGATACCAGAGAGGTGGGGTTGTTGCTGTGGCTAAACCTGACCATGTGGATTACAAGTTTTTGGGACTGGCTTATGGGAAGAGATAGGAAAGATTGAGAAGTCCCCTACAAGAGAATGCTGGAAGAGCTGTTGTGTTTGGGAAACTCTGGTCAGAGGTCAAAAGACCAGAAGGCTGTTAGAAAGCCGGCCTGTAAAGAACAGGCTGGGGAGGTTTCTGCTGGGGATAAGCACCACATTGGTTGTTAGATTCCAGATGGTTTGGCCAAAAGACTATCTTAATTTTGCTGATGTCCAGAGACTTTGCCTAAGACTGAGTTTAAGCATAGCAGACTGATTAATCTTTCTAAAGATATTTCAGAGCAGCCAAATATTGGGGCAGTTGCATGGCTGTTATTGGGGGCTTTTAGCCAGATTTAAGTTGAGAATGAAGAGCAAGGAGCCCAGAAGGATAGTTTGAAATGTGATGCAAGTGCAAAGGTCTGAGTTCAGTCTCCAGTTCCACAAAAATAAAACAAAACAAAAAGTAAATAAATAACAAAATGTTGTGAGTTTGACCAGAAAGGAAGCACCAAGAAAGCTGTGGACTGCAAAAATGGAGCTGAGAGGATCTCCATTATGGAGAAGGAACAAGAGACTAGAAAGGATGGCCTGAGGGTGTCACAGGAGGTGGCAGGTCTCCACCCTTTGCAGCCTCAGAACTGCAAAGGTCAGGGAAGTTGCCTTGAGAAGAAAGCTGCAAAACCCCGTGTTCCAGAATGGTGGCAGCAGCCACACCACATTCCAGAATGGCGCTGGCATTGAAAATTTGTTTCTAGGAATCAGGGTCAGAGTGCTCAGCCATCCAAGCACTCAACCCCTACAGCCAAGAGAAAAGAAAACCTGCCTACTGTGTCAGCTGGCAGCAGACCTTGGTGTCATCTATGTGGTAATGGTTTTAGGCGCATGCAGAATGCAGGAGCTCTGAGGCTAAGAAGGCTTCCACCTCAATTTCAGAAGAAGGCCTGGGAGGCCCGGCAGTGTGCTCCTGAGAGGGCAGTGTGTGAAGCTGTGAGAGAGAAGCCTATTCAGTGGAAACCCCAGAAGTTTGGAAAAGCCAGGAACTTGGATCATCTAAGGGAAACTGCAAGGAAGGAGCAAAGCAGGCCTGAGAAAGAAGCCATGGGAGCTACGACCACCAGAAGTGCCACAGAGTGGAGCCATGTAGGGCCTTTGGAGCTCACAACTCAGTGCAGACTGCTTTGGATGTCCCAGTTGGAACTATGGGATTTAATCTGCCCTGCTGGATTTTGGACTTGTGTTGGTCCTGGTGTTTTGTATGCCCCTGTGGTTTACAGCCTTTGGATTCGTAATGTTTATCTTGTGCCTTTGAATGTTGGATGTGTTTAACTTTTCTTTTGTGCAGGAGCTCACAGCTAAGAATTTGCCTTAGATCCTGGAGGAGACTTGGGACTTAACTTTTCAGCCATGCTGAAACTGTTGGAACTTTGGCAACTCTTAGAGATGGACTAAAATATCTTTTGCACAAAAGGATGTGAATGAGACTTTGAGGGTCCAGGGGTAGAATGTTATGGTTTGTGTGTAGTTGTCCCCCCAAGTCTCATGTATTCATGGGGTGGGGACTTCTAGAGCTTGTGATTAACTCACAAATACACTGGGATTATATGTGATCCAAGGCTGAGATTATGGTTCTTAGTACTGCTGGGATTATGGGTGTGAGTTCTTTCTCCAGCCTGGGGCAGAGAGCCTGAATGGAATATAATAGACAGAGAAACAAAGACTTTCCATAGCGATTGCTCTTGTGGCATTGTTCTTGATCCACTGCCATGAACTGCTGCCCTCTGCCATGTGCCCTTCTGCTTTGGAGCCAGCTGAATATGGACTGAAACCCGCAGTGACTGTGAGCTAAATAAACCTTTCCTTCCTTCATTTTGGGTGTCCAGTATTTGTCCCAGCAATGCAAGAAGAGTAGCTAAGACACTGGTCCCCCCTCCCCTTATTTTGTCAACTATCAACTATATTTCTGGGGGCAGAAGGCTGAGGGAGGATCATTGTGAGTTCAAGACCAGCGTGGGCTACAAAGTGATCTCAAGGCCAGCCTGAACTGCACAGTGAGATTTCGTCTCAGGAAGACCAAATAAACTAAAATTATATTTTACACTAAATTTCTTCTGAAAGGTTTATTTTTGTACTGAAAAGACCCCCACCCCATGCACAATCTAAAATATGTGTTTGGTTTGTTTCTATCATTGCATAGATTTGTCAGAATGAATGTACCTCAAAAACATGTTGAAATAAACCAGATACATAAACTTAAAAAAATATGAAAATAGACTGAACCAGTGATTTGGAGGGCAGGGACTGAAAATTATATTAGTAAGCTTTGGAACAATCTTTGGTTCTCTGTATCTGTTCTTTGATTTCTCCAGTTCTTAAGGAGAAACAAAAGATCCTGAGTGGAATTGCCAAATTTAGGAAGAATACACGTTGACTTGTATGTTTATCTAGAATTCAAATTTAATGAGATAGTCTGTATTTTGCCTGGAAAGCATATTAATGTGTGTATTTTAAACTTCTATTCTGCTTTTTGTATTCTGGTTCATGAAAAAAATAAGGTAAAACAGAAAAATATTCTTAGACATATTTTCATCATCCTTGATTTTCATTCATATTTCCTTTATAGGATTTTCTTGATCCCAGTGGTAATTTTTTCAAATAAGACACATCATTAATCTAAATTAAGATATGCTCTTACCCTATGAGCTGGAAAACAATTAAGTAGGTATTGAACCCAAGTATAAAGAATTGTGAATATCTAGGGAGTTATTATATTTGAGTAATATCTTTTCCAAATGGGCTGCATGGACAGAGGGCCCATTTGCTTACCTTTTTAATGTGAAAGCATTTATATTACTATTCTTTTTTAAGAATAAGTATACATGGCTTTTCAGGAATGTGACAGAAGTCATTGCCTTTCAGGAATGTGACAGAAGACATTGTCTTTTGACTAATGTCTCCAGAAAGACTTAGTATTTGCACATATTTTTTTCCTCAAGTAACTCATTTTTCAAATAGCATTTTCACTCCTGAGAGAGTATGAGGAAATAAAATATTCCTTTAAAGAACTACCAGATGTATTTTTGAAAATAAAGACTTTTCAAGAGTGCCTTTGATACCTGACTAGTCAGGAAAGATCAACCCTAGTGATCATTCTGTAAAACTTGCAGTGATATCTCCATTTGGTATGATAAATAAGAACAGGCAATAGTGTTGACCTCAGTATGAAAATGTCATGACCTACTCATTTTGCCTGCACTGAGTGATGACCATCACCATTAAAAGGGTAAGAAAGGCCCATATAACTGTTCTAAAACTGAGCAATTGTGAAGTGAGGGAAATTAAATCCTTGGCATAATTAACCAGAATTGGGGCTCCTCTTTAAGGCCAAGTGAAATTTGTTTTGGCCTTCTACCCTCTAACACTTTTTTTTTTCTCTTTTATCACCTCTTCCTTTCTCACTTAGGCATTTTTTAATGTCACAACAAAACAAAAACTTGAAAAATTTTACTGTGGACAACCATTTCCTATTAGTGCTAATCCATCTCTCTCACTTGCTTGTTCAGCTGCTTTTTCTTTCTACTATTTCCTCCCCTCTCCATCTTTCCCTCTCCCTTTCTCATTCCATAGCATTATAGTCAGAAAGTCATTTGTTTTCTTAGTCTAGAATAATTTGTAAGGAAATTAGTTCCGTGCCCATGATGGATTAGTGTGTGTTTTGTCCAAACATTCTGATCTGTGGTTGGTCTACAGTGCTGGGTACCTGTATAAAGACTCAGGGATTAATTCTATATATATATGTAGTTCTTTGCTTTTCGGTTGCAAGTGCTGAAGTAAAGATGACAGAGGGTTTCAGGGAGGTCTTGTGCTTCCACTGCATTGTTGGTTGGCATTTCCAGGGCTCAGAGAAGTCGCAATCCAGCTTGCCACATGTGAAGCATGAAATTCCATACTTATCTGGCTGTGTTGACAAATTTAACTAACAGACATCTGTTGGTGTAGGTGTTGGGTACTGACCAATAACAATTATATCTTCCAACTGCTTTCATGAAGCATAATGTAGAATTAGTTAAGCTCTCTGTGGATATGTATACCAGCAGATTAATTAGTCCCCAGAAGCTTACCTGAAAACTGAGAGGCTATGAACTGAAGGCAAAATAGGCCTCGAACAAGACCTTCCCACTGAATCGTCTCAAATTAGAGAACAAAAAGAAGTTCCTCTGAAAGTCGTCAAGTTGGTCCTACACATTTTTTCTATTGTTTTGCTTTTCTCCTTGTAAAGATTGTAGTATGATCTATAACAACTAGCCAAGATTTCACACAATAGGCACATTTGTTCCTAATTGCTCATCTAATAAAATATAAATTTGATATTTTATAATGATTATGTGGCTGTTATTAATGGAGTTGTATTCATGTTACTTGGAAAGGAACTACTTTTTATATATTTGCACTTCTTTGATATAACATATGTTGAAGATTTATTTGAGGCTCTAGAGACTTTTCTTTACTCTGGCAGAACATTTTACTCAATGTCTATATACAACTTGGTATTGGTTTAAACCTGGAACAGTGCTGACTGTGCTGTTGTAAGAATACAAAAATTGAGAAATAAGACAGGTGAACTATTTAAGGGCTTCTGGGATATAGGCAGTGTTTTCACTCTTGTCCGGTTCACATATCCCTTGATATTTGTGCATTAGAATACTGTTTAATATATTTATAGTAAAATTTCCTATACGGGCAGCAGAATTAAATGACAGTTCTTAATAAATCATACATGTTTTTGTATAAATGTTAATGGAATGTTGTTTAAGGTAATAACAGTGGCTATAACAGGTAAAATTCAGAATCTCCATAGTTTAAAAAAATAGACACCTGTAAAAGTCCATCCAGTGATAAACGTCAGGGATTCTTAAGGCTTTGCTGAATTCATAGAACTTTGCAAAACAGTTTCTGTTGTCAGCCTGGGTACTGGAATTCAGCAAGCAGATGGCAAAAGGGAAAGCAAAGAAACTTTTACAGACTAGGCCTGGAAGAAGTATAGATTATTTCAACCCTAGTGTATTGCCTAGAATTCAGTCACATGTCTTTCCCAGATCCAAGGGAGGTCAGGAAATGTAATTCCTAACCGGGTGACCATGTCCAACAACTCCACATAATAGAATGGAGCATAGGTGTTTGTCAGACAGCCATTTTTTAAACAAGCAATTAACAAAACCTGTTTGTGCTAGTAAAAATTGGCATATGATTGTTGTGATCATCTAGTGAATGACTCCTCACTGAACAATGTTTGCTTATTTAGAGCAGGGATTACGCTCCTTAGAAGTCTTGGGGATCGATTCAATGATTGCTGCTGACTTATGAAGAGAGAAAGTGGAACACTTGTATGTGATTTTTATTAGCCATGGAAGTAACTTGTATTCATAAAGATGTCATAAACAGCCAGCCAAACAGACAAGTGGATTAAAGCACCTGCAAGCAGGTGCAGGGGCTGGGAGTTCAATCCTCAGGCCTGCAGTGCCAGCCCCATCCCCGGGGCACACTGAGATGGCAATTGTGACTGGGCATGGGGGTACAAGCCTGTAATCCCATCTCTTGGGGGCCTGTAAACAGGTGGATCACTGTGAGTCTGATCTAGTAGTGAGACCCTGAACACCCTGTAGACCTTTAACTAAAATACAAGAGGAAGAAAGAAAGAAAGAAATGAAAAAGAAAAGCAGTAAAAAAAATGAAAAAAGACAAGAATCCACTTTTCCCACTGTCCAAGCACTATCATAGTCAATGTTTTGGTAGAATGCTTGCCTTTCTTTTCTTTGTGTGTTCAGAAAAAATTTAATCACGTTCAAACCATTAATACAATTTCTTCTTCTGCTTTATAACTTAATATTTGAGTATTAGCATTTTGGTGTCACTATATGCTTTTTAAAATCTCATTTTATGATTGTCACTTATTCTATTTATCAGTGCTCATATTTTATTTAATCACTAACCTCTAATTGTCTATTTACATTTCTTGTAAGTTTTTGCTCTTATATAAATACTTGAATAAGCTCTGTGTTTATAATAAAATATTTTATAGAGAGAGATAAATTCCTTTGAATGGCTCAAGATAAAAAAATGTATAAACAGTTAGGACACACAGACATAAACAGTATATGCATGTATTTTCAGGTTAGAGGATGTTGATATATTCACTCCAGAAATCAATTTATAAGGAATTTGTATTATTTTCCAATAACACTGAACTATTTCTTTTCTTGCTAATTTAAAAGGAAAATTGACTGTCTCATGACAGTCCATATTTGTTTGTCTACCATAAACACAATCCTTACATTTGGCAATTTGCTTTCTGTATGCTTCAGTCATCCTTAGTGGGATTTCGGATGACTTTCATAAATTGACCACATCTTATTTCCTAGAGATGGAGAAGCTGAGTACACCATTGGCTCTTTGGGGTACTCAGATGCGCATGCACTGAGTAGATTGAGTAGGACAACACGCTAAACTTCTCCCACATACACATACACCTTGGTTTCCAGAGATGTATTATGCCTTAGTCCTTCACCATCATAGAGCTACATTCATCATCTTCAATATGCACAGAGCCTGGAGGGATTTTGCAGGATCCCAGAGTTGCACAATGGTTTCCCAACCCAGTAGCATTGAAAGTCAAGGATGAACAATGTTTTTCAGAACCTTTTTTATTTGAAAAACTGCCAGGTTATAAACATGTCTCTCTAGTCAGGCCTATTCAAATGTGAATGCTTTTAGAAAAGTGTCAAACAATATATAAATGGCTGTCCATGAGAACGCAATTTACAATAATGCCATAATGTAATAGGTTGTGAACTCCATGAGTCAAGGAATTGTGTCTGTTCTGTTCTCTGATATATCCCCAGCAATTAGAATAACACTAAGATCAATAAATATTTTGCTAATTGAATTAGTACATGAGTGCGTGCACGTGTGTGTGTGTGTGTATAGATAACTATTAAAATTATTGGGCCACGTTATCTTCATACCAAGTACTCCTAAAACAACCTTGCCTCCATTTTAGTTATTGTTAAATTGGGTTCAGAAAGCATATTGATGAAGACAGCAATATGCAATATATTAATTATTCAACCTGTCCTATTAATCAGTTTTGAAACTGTCTCATTGCTGTTTGTTTCTCAATAAAATTAATTTAAAAAATGCTTAAAAGTTACTAAAACAAGATTTCTTTGGTAACTATTACAATTGCTGGGACATTGTTTCCTCAATTTTACCATCCACTATGTGAAAATAATATTTCTTTCAAATATTGCTTCATTATTAAACTAAAGGCAAAAAAAAAAAAAGAATCATGGTGACAAATTCCTAAGAAATGTTATATATGCTCATTCAAAGTGTGACCACTCACTTAAAAGAACAAATAAAAAATTATCTGCTCATCAGAGAAAAAAGAAAGCATATTTAGTTTACAATGCATCATTAAGGGTGAAAATGTTTCAAAACAGAGAAAAATAACATCCCTTCCCCCAAATTAGCTTCATGTATTCATAACATCTGCCTTTCAGGGAAATCTGCAGATATGTTTTAGGATGTAATTATTGTGTATGGTATGAGTCTGATATTCCTTTTATTGTTCATTGTATCTGTGTTTTCTGATTTTTCCATCCAATCTGTAGGAGTTGGAGAGTTGTGATACATCTGTGGCCCTTAATCAAAGGTAGACGAGCATGCAGTACATGTTTTCTGTTCATAAACAGGACAATAAAATAAACACCATTCTAGCAGGCCTGGGAGAGCATGACCCAACCACTCAGATCATTCACTGTGTATAGGTTTATAAGCCTTGAGGTAGATGTGGATGTGGGTTTGGATATGGATACAGAGCTGGATAGAAACATGGATATGTTTATCTGTAGACATGCAATGCATTGGAATTTTTAATGTAAGCATTTTATAAGATTTCCAAGACCACAAAATATGAAAGTAAAATGAACACTGAGTCTTTATCCCAATTATTTATGTTGCAGCACTCCATTGTAAAGACAAGGGGTGATACCTGACCAGAAAATTTTGCTTTTCATTTGTGTCTGTGAATGTGAGTCCTCTGTGTATTCCTCAGGGATAATAATGTTGACCTTCATTGGTTTCACCAGTCCTCACCTGAAAGGCTTCCTTTGGCAAAATAGTCTTAACATGAACTCAGTGTTAATATTTACACTTGTTCCTTATTTGTCAGATGGGAAAGCAACACAGGTATACTACTCATACTTAATAATTGAGTGAGACACTTATTTTCTGCTGAGGACAATGGAGCAGTGCCCTATCCCCACAGTGAAATGAGATGAAATCCATGTCAAATAATTAGGAACATTAACTTTCCATGAGAGTTTGAGAAAGCAAGTTGAACCACCTGCTTCTTCATATTTGTCATATTTAATTTATCAGGATGACTTTTTGATTAGAAAATGGGCAACTGCTGGATACTTATGGGAATTCTGCCCAAAGCAGAGAGAATATGCCAACTGGCAGAATGTAATGCCTAAAATTATTGGAGGAATATTAATTTTAATGTCTCCCCCAATGTCACTTCATGTTTGAATGTCGCAAGCACCACATCATATGTGAACCAAGTACACACATTTTATGTAAAAGTGGCATTAACAACTGTCATCTCAAGACCATAAAATATGATTTTTGAGAACATTAGTTTCTTGCCTTTTTCCACCCCTACTTTTGAGATGTTTAATGTCCATTTCAACCTAGGCTTGATGCCAAGCTGCCACTTTAATTTATATGATTTTATGCCCATTTAATTTGATATCCACTTTGGCTTTCAAACAAATCCAACCCAAATATCAAGTTCACAAAAGAGTTCCATTTTGTTTAATTAGAGTTTGTTTATTACTGTTTCTATTTTGATCATTTAAAGTCATGAAAGATTCTATGATGACACTAATTTGAAAACTAGGAGGTTGATGTTGTAAACCACACAGAATCCTGAAATTGAAAACTTTATTCTGTTTTTAGCAGACTTATAGAAAAGGTTAATTCTCATGTTTTGTTAGAAAAATGTAATAAGTATATGAGAATTAAATTGCATGTTTCTTTGTTTATGACAAATCTTAGCTGAAGAAAATCTGTCATAAGAAGCAAGTCGAAGGTTCAAGGCATATTCATGTAATTTTTCCAGAGGAAAGTCACCCACCTCAATATAGTGAAAATCAATTCATCAACTAATATTATGCATCCTCTCTCCCTTCCTCCCTTCTCTTTTTCTCCTCCCCTTTATTCTTCCTTCTTTTACTCCTCCCTCCTTCCCTGTCTCTTCCCTTCTCTCACAAATAGAGAATGTAATTCTCAGTGCAGATGCTATTTTATTTTGGCAGCTCATAGAAGGTTGGGTGAGGACAGTCTGAGGACAGTTGCTTCTAATAGTTTTTGGCTTGTGTTGTTCCTCATATCTGGTCTTCATCATGTTCCAGATTTTCCTTGCTATTCTTATCTCTCAACTCTCCCTGTCTTTGGGAGGACCAAATGTGTCAGAGATAAATGTGGAAACAAGAAAAAAATGAATAAATATTCAACATAAGTTGGGTATGTTAGTTAAATTGGGACAGATGATGATTAAAGAAAATTTGTTTTATAAGGAAAGTCAATCGGCCTTTAAATATGTTACCCTATGGATAATTCTCAGACATAATAATGATTCACATGATACCATAATAAATCTGAGGTCTGAGATGGCTGTACTATTTGCAGATTAATCCATTTTCCAAATCATCCATTTGCAAAGTCATGCTTATTTATTTACAAAGAGTATTAGATAATGTGGGAGAAAAATGAGTCTGTCATAATCTATCCTCAGATTGCCTAAGAGAAAATGTAGAACTGTCCGTTTATTCAATGTTTGTATTAGAACACCAAGTTGTATCTTGCATATCACCAAACCTTGTATCATAAGGTTATCTTGGGCTAGTGTGGATGAGAACCAGACTATTCTGCAGACAGCTGGCTAGCCTATTGGATTAAGGCCATGGTTAACCAGTGTGTGAGTTACTCTTCTCTCTTTGCTGGGACAAATACCCAACATTAAAAATGAAGAAAGAAGAGATTTCTTTATCTCAGTTACTGGAGGTTCAGTCCATACTCAGCTGGCTCCAAGGCAGTGTCACATGACAGAGCACAAACTTTCATGGCTGTGGCAGAGAGCAGAGAGATGGGGGAGAGGAAGCTCAGGAAGCGAGCTAGCCTCTTTACCTTCCTTACAATCTAATGCAAATTACCCACCACAGGGCTAGGGTGTACTGCTCACACTTGCAACTCCAGCGTTGAGTCAAGAATCAACCACAAACTCCATAAGCCAAGCTGCCCCATAAGTGCTTGAGGGTTTGGAGGGCCACCTATACATAAACCATAACACCTGACCTGTCAGAGTTCTAAGATGGTCAGTAAGCAGAAGAAAAGGTAGAGAAGAAAGAGGAGGAGAAATTTTGGTAGGCAATGTACAGCCAGATTTTCTAAAATAATGGCACCAATGATATCTCTGAAGTCTTCGGTATCCCTGTTTTTCTGTAATAAAGCTACTTGTATCCCTCTGTGGCAGCACAAGGAAGCAGATAATGGTCAGGACAAAATGACCCATGAAGTACTATATCAGATAAGACTGATGCATGAGATCTGATAGAAGTAACATTCCAGAAAAAGAATAGAAAAAGTCCAGAGTTCTTTAGATGATAATTAGCTCCTTGAGCTCCAGGGGAAAATAATTCTGCCAATAAAACAAAGAGGACTTCCTATGTTCGTCAGCTGCATCCTGAAAGATGGTCAAATCCCAAGGAGTTGTCCTTGCTTACCCCCCTCCCTCTTTCCCTCCCTCCTTCCCTTATCACATTCCACTATTGAATCCATCGGTAACATTCTGGGGCTAGTGGGATAGCTCACCAACTAAGCGCATGCTTAAGCAAGAGCAGAGACTAGGGTTTGATCCCTGGCACTGCATTAGCCCTGTCCCTGGATGCTCTGAATGGGCCATGGAGACCGGGCATAGTGGCACACACCTGTAATCCCAGCACTGGGGAGGCTGAAAACTTGATCACTATGAGTCCAAGCTGAGTAGTGAGACCCAGTACCAAACACATCAAAAAATAATAATAATACCATTCTAGAATCTGGCTTTTTTATTTGATTAAGACCACTAGTAATCAAAGTTCACAAATGCTATAGACTGCATGCATTCTAAAATTGATGTATTGAAACTTAATCTCTATGGCAATGGTACTAAAAAGTGAGGTTTTAGGGGCAGTAATTAAGTCATAGAGTCTTATAAAAGGTCTAGAGGGAAATCATTTAAGCCTTGCTTCTGTGCCCTTCCACTGTGTGAATATTCCATCATCTCCTCTGTGGAGACGATGGAATACTCACATGAATATGAACTGGTGATCACATGATTGAATATGACCTCGAGATCACATGATGGAATATGAACTGGGGATCATGTGATTGAAAGGCACCATCAATTCAGGTGGCCATGAAAATGACACTGTGTGTATTTATGGATTTATTTTTTTGAAGTTGCAGCCTGAAGTTTTTAGGATACATAGTTACTACCCTTTCAGTATGATTTAAAATACTTCCTTAAAATACAACACAGATTTAGGCAAAACTTAATAATCAGTAACTCTATATTACTGACATGCAATGAATATGTAGGCATCATTATACAATTTTATTTGTTTTGTTTTTATAGGCTGGAAGACATCCACAATGAACAATCTCAAAAGGGGCATCTTTGGCCACAAAAGCAGCATAAGGCTTTGGCTAAGGACAGAGGCAGGTGCACGCATCCTGAGTCACTAAC
>PVKA01011136.1:0-62059 GCA_004027165.1 Ctenomys sociabilis | reverse complement strand
GGACTTGCATCCTAGCGATAAGAGAAAATGACACACTGTGCTGGTCATTCCCTGAAGGAGGAAAATAAAAGGCTGGATAAAAGGTGCTTTGATGTAGCATTACATGCATGACTTTAGTGGACAGCTCTGGAGGCTGGGGAAAGAGCAGACGCCCTGACCATTGAGACTTGGGGGCCATTCGTGCCTACGGTCCTAGACGCTGCCCACACATCTGGAACATTTCAATAAAGGTCCTGGAGATAAGATTGACAGCTTCGTGTCAGACACAATTGGAAGAAGGAGGGTTTCAGTTCCTGATATGTAAGATGAAAGTAAAGGAGGACAAAAGTGGAAATAATAGTAACTCTTCAGATAAAAGTGAATAGGACAGAGATATTTGTGAAGTCAATAAGAGAGACCTACCAGTCACCACCCTTTGAACCCAGCCCCATCTTGACAACCCTCACTGCCATTCCAGCACTTGAGTCTGATGAAATATTCCAACAGAATCTTCCATCAAGGACTTCGGTCTTCATTAATACTTGTCATCTCTAAAGAGCACAGCTTATTAGTCGGTCTACAGAAAACTAAATGAAAATTCATGGATATCATATTTTACATGTTTCTTACATGTACCTTTAACACAAAAAGATAGAAATAATTTCCACTTTAGTGGTAAAAGATGCTGTAACATTAAAATTATTCAGTACCTTCTCTTCCTCGCTTGAATTTAACTTTCAACTTAAATCTTTGAATTTTTCAAGCCAATGCCATCTGACTTTCAACAATGAAATAAAACATATTCTTTATAGTCACTCAAATAAAGATTTGAACTGATTTGCAGCAGAAAATACACATAATAAAATTAATAAGAATACAAATTTAAAGAAAAAATGGAAACAGGACAAAGATAAGACCATTCTATCCCTTATAATTTTCAATATTACTGTAAAAGAGTTGTAAACATTACTCAGGTCTTATTGCTAGAATATAGCTGTTCTCATTTTCATGAAAAAAATTATTAAAGGTTTATGCATAAAATGATGCAGGAAAAAGTCTCCTGTTGTCTGTTTTCTGTTGTCATTATGGAAAAGGCAGAGTCAGCATGGACTATGCTCCTCCAAGCCTATTCCAGGGGCCAGCAACCTGGCATCACCAGGAAAATGCCTAGCAATGCAGTCCCAGGCCCACCCAGACCTGCTAAATCAGAAGCTGAATTTTAACAAGACCCTAAGTGACCTCTCTGCATACTAACTCTTGAGAAACCCAGGTCTCTAACACTAAGCTCCCAGCAAAACTCAGTTTCCTGGGACAAAAACTAGTGTATTTTCTTTTCTCCACACCAAGCACATCAGAGAATATATAGAGGTTAAATTTTTAATTGAGTGAACAATCATAAAAGGCAAAATAATAAGATCAATAGGACCAAAGTTTAAGACCAAAATCATTCATATAGTTCAAAATTATGTTAGTATACATTTTAATAATGAAATTATTTTACAATTACTATAAATTGTAAAAACAAGCCTAAGTTATTTCTTGTTTGTGGTGAGCATCAACAAACTCTTATATTAATTTCAACTCTGTGAAGCAGTGTAATTCTCATTTACAGTGAGGAAAGTGAGATTTGAAATCAAATTGCCCAAGTTAAATATTTGAAAATGATTTAAGAACAGGCTAATTATAAAGACCATATTTTTAGAATCAGTTTTCTAATTAGAGTTTCTGGTTCCTAGGCTTCCAACTGATATGAAATTTCAGGGCCACATACTGAGACCAGGAGCTTGCAAATTTTACAATAGATTAAGTGATGAAGTGTGACCAAAGGTGATAACTCAGTTGCCCATATATTTTTTAACAATTATAAGTACGCCTGTGATTTTACAGTCACAAAAATGTTCTTATATTTTATCTTTGTGATGCTGCAGAATCAATTCCAGGCTCCTACAAGGTAAAAGATATAGTCCAGTATCAATAGAGATAAGAAATAATTGAGTTAGATGATAGGAAATGACAAGAAAATATATGTATTATAATCATCCAAACTAAAAAGTAGTTATTGAACTACTCTTATCCCATAGATGTGAGTGTGTATAAACTTTCTGTTTCCCTGAAACAACAGTTGTTAAGTAAAACAAATCCTCTCCACCGTTAGAGAAAATGAGGCTCCGATAGGTCAGTGAGAATCAGGAGCCCCTGCAAGTGAAGCATAGACTCATTGTTAAAATAGGAATGATTATCAGAATCCTCCACACATTTCTTTCCAGTTGGGCGAAAATGTAAAGAAAAATGATATCATATGTTTATATGCATAGACATATGTATATCTTATGTAGCTGCATGCATAGGTGAGGGCAACTTGTTTAATGAGTGTTCCACAATAAAAGTGATGTGGAGGAGAAGAGAGCTCACTCCCCCGTCAGGATGGAGGACCAGAACTTGGTTTTATTCTTCATACTACCTCCAGTGCCTAGCTTTTGGTACTTAGAAGATGTCATTGCATAAGCACCTACAGGGTGCTTAGCTAGTACATTGTAAAAACTTACTTGTTGAAACCTTGTAATTAGACATCACTGGAACATGAATGCCAGTCTTACTAGTTCCATCATTTTTTATAAGTTGTTTCCCTCTCGAAGCCTTAATTTCCTCATCTGTAAAATAAACAATGACATTAACCTCGTGAAGTTGTAAGTGCCAAGTGAGGTATAAAATTGCTGAGCATGGCCCATAGCATATTAAGTGTCCTATGAATGAATCTAGAGAGATCTGTCTCCCAGCAAGATTACATCCGGCCTGTTTTTATGATAGCTGAGCCTATGATTCTGCAGATGGACAGACCAGAATCTCATCTGTATGTGCTCCGGAGCATGGCAGGACCAGAGTCAGGAGAAGCATGAATGTCTGCTTTTCGGTAAGTCACAACCATGGCCAAGCCTGTGCCTGTGTCTAGTCCTCCACATTTACAATTCACAGAGGTGCTTTCTTTCAATAAGATATTGAGCTGTCAGGGCATCTTTCTCTGTCAACCCTCTCACTCAACCAAGAGTGGATTCCCCACCTAAACTAAGAGAAAGACCCTACAGTGGAGTTAAATTACCATAGGTCAGGGGGCCAGGGAGATGGTTCAGTGGAATAAGTATTTCCCTGGCAAGCGCAAAGGACTGAGTTCAATCCCCAGTTCTGTAAAAAAAAAAAAAAAAATTACCATACATCAAAATTTCCCTCTTTATGTGGGAGAAGAAGGGATTATTTGTTCCATTTGCTCTGCTTAGTTAAGTCACTCATCAACTACCTTACATCTGGATTTTCTTGAAAATCAATGTCTTTGAGTTCTAATAATTTTATCCAGGCCCTTGCGGGGTGAGTACATCTGAGAGAGAAATCACCTGGGAATTGAGGCTTACCATTGCATATTTTCAAGGATGAAAATAGCACATAAGACCCCATGTCTCAAAAAATAAAGAATTAAGTGCTGCAGGATGACAATGTCTCTAAGATTGTGCTGAGTGTGACAACTATGATGCTGACCAGCGGCAGGACAGTGCAGCGGTTAGCAGGACTTGAAGAGGCAGGACCTGTGAGCCTAATTTATCTCTGGTTTCAGCTCACAAGCTGAGGTGGGGTTTTACCTTCTGAAGAATTACAAGAGGAGGTCCCACCCCTCGGGGCACGCTGAGCCAGCAATGCCTTGTGCTGGCGCTCACCTGTAATCCCAGCACTAGGGAGGCAAAAACCAGGAGGATCACTATGAGTCTGAGCTGCAGAGTGAGACTCTGAACAAAAATAAATAAGTAAGAATTGCAGGAGGAGAAGCAACAGCAGTACAGAGTGTGCATGCGCTGCGAAACTGCGGTGTTGAATACTTAGCGCTCCCCCAAAACTGTGAGCGCGCCTGTGATGACCTTTGGAGCTGCGCTGTCTCAGGTCAAGTCATACCAGCGTGTCTTACCGCCGGCATTCAGCTGCGTAATTCAGCGTCTTCATCGCTACAATGAGAAAATAGTAATTACCTGTGCCTGTCACAAAATAAATCCCCAGTTAAACATTTCCTTACATTACTGACATTGAGGCAAAAAAGATGGATAAGTGAAATGGGTTTAAATGTAATTTTTCTTGTTCATCTTCCACTCTTACTCATCACATTATTTCTAGTACTTGGCACATAGAAAACACTCAGTGTTTAATGAGTTAGTTGCACTAGATTCTTTGATTTGGGAGATGTATTTTATAATTTCATGTTCTAAGTTAAAAATTACCTGTTGGATAGACAAATAAGTGAAAGTATTAAAAAAAATAGGTTTTTACATACAAATGATCTTCCAAAAAGAAAATTATGAGAAAAAAGATGCAAAATGCAGAAGGGATTTTTTTTTTTTTTAATGCAGGGTCTACAGCATCTAAAAGGTCTCACTACACAGATGGGAGTTGGAGTGAGTCTCCTATTTTCAGCTTTCCAAGCGCTGGGGTTATAGGCATGTGCCACGGCGCCCAGGTGCCATCTCAGCATGCCCCTCAGATGGCCATGCCATCTCAGGGACAGGGCAGGCATGGCCTCCAATGCCTGCATCTGCCTAAGAAGGCGCTTTAATCCATGGAACTATCTGGCCATCCTGGAAATCTTTTGATTAAAAGAAACTTTACAAATTGTTAACCAACACAATGTACAAACATTTTATAATAAACAAGACTCCTTTTCTTTTTTAAAAAAAAAAAAAAGTTACTTATAAGATAACTGGAAATTTGAACATAGAATGAATATTTAATATACTAAGGAGTTAATTTTTAGGTCTAATAATGTATTACTATCATATTAAAAAGAAATACTCCTAATTGTGTAGAGATACAAACTGAAATATTTACAAAAGGTATCACTTTCTTCAAGATAATATGGTTATAAATAAATAATCAGATCTATTAAATAAGGTGAAAAGCAAGTCCCCCTTGAGGAGAAATGCCAAGAAATTTATGCAGATTACCCCCAAAGGAGGAACATAAATAAAAGGAGGACCCAGTATTGCCACTTCCCCACAGGATGGGGGCAGGGGGTAGAGTAATTTTATAGTGGCAAATCTAATGAGTGCTGCTTGAGCCAGGGAAGCAGGCCAACACCGGCACTCATTTGTATGTTTCTAGTGCGTGCCCTGGGATGGCTCCACAGGCCTGACCCCTGTGCTCTTCCACCACAGCTCCAGTCTCCCAGCATAAAGAAAGCGTCGGACAAGTAACAATATGAGGTCATCTAAAGTTATGTGACTAAGACTCCTCAAACTTGCAAGATCCTCAAAAACAAGGAAAGTTTGAAAGACTGTCACAGTCAAAAACCTAAATGTTATATGCTACACTGTGTAGGCTCCTGGAACAGGAAGGGGGTGGTACGCCAAAACTGCAGAAATCTCAATGAAGCATCAATATGTTCATTATCTGCAGCAAATGTTTATTTTTTATTTTAAAGAAAATAAAAAGGATATACAACTTCAAAACAAGTGATAGATAATTAACAATGGTTATTGTAGTATGTATTTTTATCTTCAAAGTAGACACACAGATTACCAGATACAGGAATGCGAAATTGATCAGACAATATAAACATTAACTGTTCCTTTCAATGAACTAATAGACCTTAGTAGCACAGTTAGGTGAAACTGAGTTTGAGGTATATAAAAGCGCTCTGTACTGTCTGATCCATTTTGCTATAAATCTAAAATATTTTAAATAAATCAATTAAAGCCGGGCATGGTGGCGCAGACCTGTAATCCCAGGACTAGGGAGGCTGAGGCAGGAGGATTGTTGTGAGTTCGAGACCATCCTGAGCTACAAAGTGAGCTTAAGGCCAACCTGAACTGCATAGTGAGACCCTGTCTCAAAAAGACAAAAAATAAATAAATAAATCAATTAAATAAATCAGTTAAAAATACGAGAAAGATAATTAATGTGGGAGGTGATGAACAAGATTTGAAACAGAATTGATAAGTATTCAAATTACACTGTGCAGAGAGACTTGTTATGCTGCTTTATCTCATAAATATGCCTGGAAATTCCATGGAAAGTGTTTAAAAAATAAAATAACTTTTAATAAGAATATATGGTAGGGAAATACTGTTCCCTATTACATTCACTTCACAATTCCACTTAAATATAAGTAATATTACTAACCACTCAGAAAGTTTAGAAATAAGAAATTTGTCTTCAAGATACCAATTCAGTATAAAGCACTACTGGTTCACTAAACAGTCTTTTCGTTATTTATAGCTACTATACATAGCAGACACCTGTGATTTTTATTGATATAGATTTGTATATATTTATACATGACATGTATTTCTAAAGGTATAGATCATGTGGTTTAAATTGTTTCATATTATTATTCCTGAATATATTAACTCTTTGTTACATAAGATCATTGCATTTGCTAACTCCATCCATTAATCTAATGAGTTGATGAGTTTCTGTAGTTTATCAAACACCGCAAAGTCCCCAGCTCATATGTTCTATGTTGTAACATAATGAATAGACATGTAATTTTTTGTTAAACTCTAGTACACATTAGAATGACAGTACCTGATTAAGTCTTGAAAAATAATCATTCAACAAAGCAAAATATTCTTCCGACACATAATTCATTTTCTAAGATACTAACTAGTCAAGTACCATAATTACATGCAATAAAATAATACTTGGTGGAAGGATACCTTATAATAATGATAAAAACAGGGGCCAGGGAGATAGCTCAGTGGAATAAGTGCTTCCCTAGCAAGCACAAAGGCCTGAGTTCAATCCCTGGTTCTGCCAAAAAAATAATAATAATAATAATAATAATGATAGAAACAAGTAAGCCATCTCAAAAATAGGGAGACTATAGCAATGGGGTTACATCCAAGCTCACAGGACTGTTGAGTGACAAAGACAGATATGTAAAAACAAGCCTGAAAGAGGTTAACATCCATGGTTTTGAAATTATATCAGCTGTCCCACGTTTTAAATACGTTGTATAAAGACCCAACCTGAAACATCAAAATAACTCCAACTCCCTAAAGCCATCCGCCTTTCTCCTATACAGCAACAGGTCAACACTAGTGTTTTGATCATCTGGTTTACACTATCAAGTTTGAAGACAAATTTTGTTTTTCTTTGTCCTCAATTCTGTTGTACAGTTCATTTTCCCTTGTATTTATCAAAATAATATAGTCATCCTTATTGCTATCTTATTTAATCCCCAAACAACTATTTTCACACTTTCACCTGTTCCATTATTGCCAGACACAGTTATGGGGGATTGCGGAGTTACTGTCTTGAGTTCCATTCTTACAGCACAACAGGTGCTGTCGTTATTTATGAAATGTGCCACACTCATGACTTGTGTATAAACATTTGAAAGCCAGGTGATTGGGCTGGGGAGATAGCTCAGCAGTCTAAGCACCTGCCTGGCAAGCTCAAGGACCCAGGTTCAGTTCCTCATACCACATGCCATGCCAGTCCCGGAACCTTGGACACATTGTGCCAGCCACTGAAACTGGGTATTGTGGCACATGCCTATAATTTCAGTGCTGAAAAGGCTGAGATAGGAGGGTTATTACAAGTCAAGCTGCATAGTGAGACCCTGTACCAAATAAATAGATAAATAAATAAATAAATGTTAAAAAAAAAAAGAAAGCCAGGTGATCATATTTAAGAAAAGGCCCTCAATAAGAATTATATAAGCTTTGCAAAATCTGTTCTATCTTTAACAGTGAGAGGAGTCCCCAGTCAGGTAGATGAGACACGGCCCTGGGAAAGTTACAGGAAACATTTGTTGCAAACAACACCTTTGACAAACTGCTTTGTCTCCACCACTTTTCTGAAAGGACAATAACACTTCACACCTGCTCATGGAGGATGTGAGGAAAGAGTGAGTGAAATCACGCCTGTAGGTCTTAGAAGCTTCCTGAGCCAAGACTGCTAAACGTGGACTTTTTCCCAGGTAACACTGTACCAAACTGCATTATTTCCATGGCCACCAAGGGAGCCTTTATTCTGTTCTGTCCTGACGTCATTGGTGTGTCTCCTACTTTTGGAGGCCACCGTCTTGTCTGGGTCTCAATAACATGCAGAGGTCTTGAGAACACTGCATTCTAGCACTGCCATTAGGCTTTCGCACTTTTTCAAAGCCCTTCACAGTTTAGCTCTGCTGACAAAAGCCCTAAAAGAGCTCTCCTACAGATGAAGCATCAGCAGAGAGAGTAATTGCAATGCCCTTTACAAAGACAACTGTCAGGACTATTTAAAAGAGCCAGCAGGGCAGGAACTTGTCCCCACTTGCCCAGAGACCCAGGAGGGGTTTGGGAGAGCTACCCTCACTCACAGCAGACAAGCTCCTGGCCAGGCTCATGATAGGTCTTGTCGTAATTCAACTGGAGCCACTGGTAAATATCTACCTGTCTATTACTCATGAATGGAGAGAGGCAGGATGTCAGCTGTCTCTGCGACTTGGAGAAACACAGGCCTTCCCCACCTTCTGGCCGACTCTCCAAGTAATATTAGAAACAAGAAGACAAACAAAGATAAAAAACGGGCGGAAAGACAGAAAAATAGAAATAAATCATTTTCTGATTGATACAAAGATTGCAGCCTTTAACTTGCTTTATGGATTTCATAATTTATCTTTAGCTGTTTGGTCATCTTATAAAATAGAGAAAAATTGTTTCCAAGTTTACTCACATACTAGAAAAATTTATTCTGCTAATAAATTTTTAGAGAGATAGTATAGCCCTGTCTTTACTGATATTTGGAATATATAACTAGGGCTTACTCACTGGGGCAGTAAATAATTTGTATGCCATAATATGTTTGTTCAAGGGAGGTAATATTGCTTCCTGTCTTAGTTGTAGTCATGTTCTCTGTGTCCATTATACCACCACTGCTTGTAGGAAAAACAAACAGAAAACAAAAATTTAGTTACTCAACACAATAAGTTATTTCTCATTCGTCTGACAGTCCAGGGCAAGCGCTCATCACTGGAGTAGCCAAAGGTCAGGCTCATGTCTCAGCCCTGCCTTAGAGCTCTGTCATCTTCTCCACTCAGGCATGAGAAGGAGTAGGGGCATGAGGAATGCACAGCACTGACCCTGCACATCCGGGAAGTTACACTAGTCATCCATATAGCCAATTGCATACACAGACAAAAGCCCATTTAGACTTGCAGTCCTGGCTGGGGAGTCCCTGCCTAAATCTCAATACCTTGGAAAGATAGTGTACACACAGAGGGTCAGCAAGTTACCTCTGCCACAAGTCCAAACCTGTATGGATCAGACACAAAGACAAAACTATTCCCAAATGCCTCCCCAGGTCACCGAAGAATGCCTGAAAAGTTACAGCTGCTCATTAAGACCTCATAAAAGCAGATCCAGGGAGATAGCTTGGCAGTTGAAGGGCCTGCCTGGAAAGCACAAGGACCTGAGTTCGATCCCCAGTACCACATGCCGCGCTGGACCCAAGCCAAGCCATCTACCAAAACCAGGCATGGTAGCACACACTTGTAATTTCAGTGCTGGGGAAGCTGAGACAGGAGGATCACTACAAGTCTGAACTGAGTAGTGAGACTTTGTACAATAAATTAAATAAATAAGTAATTTTAAAATTTTTAAAAATATTTTAAAACATTTTAAGAAGGCAAACTTTCTTCCAGTTGTTAAGTTGCATTGAGAATTCCTTTCTCTATAGAAAACCTGCATAAGTGAAAGGGGCACTAGAGGGAGGAAGCCTGGGGATAGGAAAGCACAAGGACCTGAGCTTTCCAAGAGAAGAAGTAGGAAGAAAACATGAAAACCGTTCCTCTGAGGCCACTTCAGACTTGTAGCCAGAGCTCTGGGACCCCCACAGACACTCTACTCTCCTGTGGTCCAATAAGGGACAAATTCTGGCTCTGGTAGTGAAAACCCAAAAATGCAAAGCTCACTGAGCATCTAACCTCATGGCCAGTCATGACTCTGGCTCTGTGCCAAGATCAGCACATGACTTTCCATCCACAGTTGTGGCAAAGTCTATACTGAAACACTTCTCATATTTAGTTCCTTACCTCCTTATCTGAAGAACGACAGCGCTTTGCATGGCAGCTTCACATACGTCAGTTTCATACAGTCTTCAGAACACATCACAAGTGATGCGGGCATCATTATCTACCCTTTACAAAAATAAAGTAACAGCATCATAAGGAGACTCTGTACCGACTGCCGTTAACACTGTTACGTAGCAAAATCAAGACTGGAAGTACGACCTTTCATTTCCCAGTCAACATTCTTTCCATGACAAATATTGTCCTACTAGAAATGTCTCTTCCTCTGGGCTTGAACCTGGGGCTCTATGGCTAACACAGTCCTCTCGACCTATCTCTATCTAGAGTAAGTTCCTTTGATGCCTTTATCACACAGGCAATTATGAATCTCAACAGTGCATCAAGCACTTGGCTCATGACAAAACAAACACACTGCTTTCTTGTAGTCAGTCTACTCACCAGCAAATAAATGCATTATTTCACATACTGAGCATGGCAAAATCCTAGCATCCTGACCACTAGAATACATTTTACTCTGTGCCCTTGATGGTTTCTGTCTACTACTGCCCTATTCTATCAGTGTTCCCAGGCCACTGAAGTGTCTGTCTGCCATTATCCATCCATCCATCATCTCTACTACTTCCTCTTCCTCTCTGGCCTGCATAGTACCAGAAATTTATCTTTTAATAAATGTGATTGCATCACTCTTCTTCTGAAAACTCTCAAAGCATCTCAGCTTCAAATCAGATAAAGCACCAGGTCCCCCATGACTGGGCATGCCTAGTTCTCCAAGCTCCTCTCTTACACTATTCACACTTGCTTCCTTTTCCCCCTTTACAGTCAAGCCTTCGTGCTCCAAGGAGTCCTACTTTTGCATGACCATCTCTTCTCATTGCACATTCATGGTTTCTCAGGTCTTGATTTATGTATCATTTCCATGGAGATTTTCCGACAGTCCCCTCCAAATAGATTTTTTTCTCCTTACTTCTCACCCCTGGCAAATGCATTTCTTACATTGCATCATTCATTCCCTTTGCCGTGCCCAGTATATGAAATAATGTATTTATTTGCCAGTGTGTAGACTGACTTTGAGAAAGGAGTGTGTTTGTTTTCTCATGAACCAAGTTCTTGATGCACTATTGATAGGATTTGCCAAAAGATTAGCTTTGAAGGACAAAAGAAAGGAAAATATGGTTGTCCTTTCAGACTTTTGGCATTGGAAACAGGTTTCTGAAGGTGAAGTCTTTCCAGAGTGCTCAGCTATTTTGATGTCAAACCTATAGAAATATTTTAATTGGAGAGGGGCAGGACTCAGGCCACTTTATAACAGTTGAACTTTTCAATTCAAAGGTGCCTCCTCCTCTGTGATTCCATGTTTCTGAAATCAGGAGTGCTTGCTGTCGATATCAAAGAGAAACTTCAGAAAGCTGGGTTGTAGCAATATTGTCATCATGGTAATAAGTACACGGACACAGGGGCAGTAGAAGGCATCTGCTCATCAGATTGTCACACCCCCTAAGTTGTTTGCACAACATATGGTGTACCTTACCAAATTTTGTTTTCATAAAGAGTATACTAAAAATCAGCTTTGACATAATAAGGCATCGTGCTTGCAAAAAATAAAGTGGGAAGTCACAAATTTACAATAAATGAAGCACACATTTGACCCTGGAGAAGTTTTTTGGTTTTGTTTTTTAACAGGTAAACAATGAGCTAGTGTTTTCCAGTCTCTGAAAATTAAAGTTAGCTACAAGAAGATAAGGATGGGCTGAAAGCAGGGAGGAAGGAGGGGCTGGGAGAGCTGTCTCTGGGCTCTGCGGCAACATCGCACCTGTCATTTACCACACAGTGTACTCAGAGCGAAACCAATTGTTCCAGGCCCAGGAGTTTATTATAGCATTTTTCATGATAGAAAAGGTTAACCTGGGTCACTCAGACACTAAACATCTGACTAAAACACCCAAGTGACTTTCAAAGGAACTGTCTGAACTCTAGTGAGATGAAATTTAATTAATTGCAATCAGATGATACATTTCATAGGCACTCAGATTTTTCTCTGCCTTAACAAGAGAAAAACAAAGAGCATTTGACTTCTTTGTCCAGGGTGGGGAGGCACCTCCAGCACCGAGAAAGGCTCATGAAGGACAGAGTGGAGGCTTGTGACAATAAAAGACTGAAGCAATTCTTTGTGTTCCTCGAGATACACACACCCTGCTCACTAGGAGTGTGACCAGTGCTGGAAAAGGCCAGCAAGCCTAGGTAAGAGAAAAAGAGCCCTGAGAAAAAGGACCTTGGGCTATGCACGGCAGTGATCTGAGAACCAACCGAACAAAGTATGCCAATGCATGCCAAGAGCTACATGAGGTACAAAATGCAACCCAGTCAGATGAGAACAGGCAAAGTTATTTACTCAGAGATTTCAATAGCAAGCTGCCATCCCTTGTATCTCTCACTTCTAAGATACCTTTTCCCCCTATCATCTAATGTTTCTGAAATCAAGATAATCTCAAGTGACCCGCCATCATCCTGTCCCTTTAAGCATGGGTCAAAGGCAACTGAAGGCAGAGAAGGCTATAAAGCGCAACAAGGTGAGGCCCTAGGGTAAGTGCTAATTGGAGACTTGTGGCTTGGGGAAGTTGTAGTCGGGCTACCAGGAGTGAGGCATCCTACTGCAATAGTTCAAATAAAACACCAGCTGACAATCAAACCAGAGAATTACAGTCAGGCCCTCTTTGCCTTTCCTCCTCCAAGTCTGTGAATGAGTAACTCGCAAAATGGTGAGGCAAGAATTCTCGCTCTGCGTACATTCTCTACTCTTGATTTCTCAGTACCTTTGGAGAGTTTTTAGTTCATCAAATGCCCTCCTCAGATTCTATTTAAATGACATTAGCATTTGTTCACTGGGAAGAGGACTGATCTTATCAACTTACTTAACAAGGGCTATGAAATTTGAGACAGACTGTGGGAAAAATGTTGCCTCAATAGATAGTACTATGTCCCTATTTCTCTGTTTCTGTTTTCTAGGCCAGAAAGTCAGAGAGATAAGTCCCTGAATTCACACAAGTTACTTTCCCTGCTCTGGCTCCACACTGCGTGGCAGATGGCCGAGTGTGGTCTAATGTTCTTCAGTAACTTAAGTGGGGGGTGGAACCAAAGCCAAGTTATTATCTTCACATTTTTTGCTTGATCAGAGAAACAGCCTTGAAACTTATGACCCCTTTCTTGCATAGTGAAATGTCTTTTTTAAGAAAAAGTAAAAACCTAATTGCATTATTTCTACTTTGTCAAGGTACATGGACCTTATGAGTTCAGTTCCTCCTTCTACTTTGTCTTTGATGCACATTTATATTTCCAAGGGGTCATCATCAGTCCTTTTGCTGAACTTTTGCCAGGCCCCTCTTGGCAATAGATTCTTCAAGAAGATTCCTCCTCTCAGAGATCCTGAAGGAACGATAGGAACAGAATTTCCTAGGTCTTCGCATGTTAACAATTGTGCTTCTCAGCTGGACAGACATCTTGGTTACAGGACAAATCCACGAACTTCACTGTTTCTTTCTGCACATGTTCTCCCATTTTCTGCGCTATGAGTTGATGAAAGTCTAACGCAAGTCTACTTCTTTGACCTCGAAGGTTATTTGAAGATTTACCTGCAGGCCTTAAAGGGTTAATCTTAATCTTTAAAATCTGATGACTTATTGAAAAGCTATTTGTCACTACATATGTGAAAAAAGGTTGTCAGAAATAAATGATGGTGACTTCGCTTCTGCCTCTTCCTTCTTCCCCTCCTCCCTCTTGGCCAGTCTGTCTTGCCACCTCCCTAGTCACTGCCCAGCCCGGGTCTCTTCCTGAAGTACGAGCCCTTGTACCTACTGGCTCTGTGCACTTGGTCTAGTTCTCTAACTCATCCTTCCTGTTCTGTAAGAAGTGGCCCGAATCTTCAGCAGTCTTCTGAACTTGTTCCTGTGGGCACTAAACTGGGAGTCCAAAACCTTCTTCTCTTTCCCTTTTGTGCTGGCTCTGCCCCCTTCAGCCCAAGCAGCTCTTTAATTTGCCAGTATATATGCTAAGATGGATGGAAATAAATTGAGAGTCTGCTAAAGACTTCCATAAAGAAGGAATTAAGAAAATCAATAGTTCTAGTCTCTGGTCGAAGAGACTCTGGGTCAAACCCACAGCCTGCTACCTGCTACAAACATGGGATCATATAAGTTTTCTTCATTTTAGTGTTATACAATGTGGACTAGGAGGCAACTCTCCTCCCAGGGCCCTTCTGCCCCTCTTAGAGAGAAGGCTTCCTTCTCTCAATAAATTTTTCCTACTCAAAAAATAAATAAAATAAAATAAAATGTAGGTGAGTGACAAGAAGAGAAAACATTTAAAATATTCTCTGGATAGACCCAGAGCACAGGCCCGGTGTGTGAGTGAGACCACTGGGCCCCCATATCCTGAATAGACCCTGAATAGAACACAAGCTCAGCATGGAACCTTTCATCAGAACTCCCTGCAGAGAGGCTAGAAGCAAGACCCATCCAGCTGATTCAGGAGCAGAACATCTTGCCAGAGTGACAGAAAGGGTTCACCTGCAAGGCTGTAGCAGGAAGAAGTGAAGCACAGCAGCCAGACCCAAGCCATACCCACCTGGAGGAGTCTGAACTTTGTAGATCCAGACCTGGTGCTAAGGTAATAACTCTATCTAGGCTCTACACAAAAGGTTGAAAATCAGTGGTACACAAAATGACAAAGTAAAGGAACAAAATGCAGTCTCAGGCCCCGAGTCCAACCAGCACAAATGCAGAAGACACTTGCATAGAGGAAGTTGGAAATCAAACACCTGAAATCTCTGAAATAATAGTGCTGGAAGTAAAGAAACAACTGCAGGAAGGTATAGAGGAAATCAGATGACAAATAATTTCTAAAGTAAAAAAAGTAGTGATAACTATAATCAAAGAGCTACTAAGAGCTTTTAAAGAATACACTGACAAAAATAGAGCAGAATATAGAAATGATGGAACCCCTGAATAAGCAATATAGGAAAGAAATAGAATGTATGAAACAGATCCAAAGTGATATACAGGAAATTAAAACCTCAATCACAAGCTGGCAAATCCGTTTGAGTGAAAGTGAAGATAGACTCTCTGACCTTAAAGACACCATTGCAGCTAGGGAAAAGTAAGCAAAAATCTCTTAAAAACAACTAGGATGCAGGAAAACATAATTCAACACCTGCAAGATGATGCAGAACAATGTGAGACTAGTAGGCATCAATGAGAAGAAGGAGTCAATACAAAGGATATAAAAAGAAGATGGGCAGAAGTAATACCCAAAACTTCCCAAATATGGGGCAACAATCTGACATTCAGGGAACAGAAGCATATAGAACTCCAATAACATCAGCCTAATTAAAACCACTCCCAGACATATAATAATCAAGATCCCAGAAATTCAGCACAAGAACAGTATACTAAAAGCCACTAAAGAAAAGAAACAGATCACATTTAACAGAAAACACATCAGAATAACAGCAAATTTCCCTTTACAAACCATCAAGGCAAGAAGAACATGGAGCAAAGTATTTCATGTCTTGCAAGAAAATAAATTCCAACCCAGATTGATATACCCTGCAAAACTCTCTTTCAAGTGTAATGGAGAAGTAAAATACTTCCATGACAAAGAGCAACTGAAGAATTTCATGATGACAAAGCCAAGTCTACATAGACTACTACATGATGTTCTAGAGAGGGAGCAAAATGCAACCCAATGAATGAGAATGGAAAGGTCCCACCAAGTAGGGCAAACAATTGAACAAAGGACAATAAGAAGTATACAATAGTAGTCTTTCAGTTATTCTTTTGTGTACAGCAGCAAAACATTTCCATCAGCACACTCTACAAATGGACTTCTCTCGCACCCTACGGGTCATGATTCCATGTGGGACTACAAGGTGGATTTCAGGAAAATAGCTGTAGCTCAGTCCCACAAGTGACACCTGGCTACCAGTAAGTGTCATGGTCAGTATCCATGTCTACAACACACTACAACTTTATGCAATGTCCTATTCCCAAACTGTCAGAAGTTATGGTCATTTATTTGTCATTCCAGTATTTATCTTATGTTTTATTCTTAATATTTCTTTACTACCATGAAAACATTTTCTTAGTTCAATTGTTTTGAAATATTTAATTTTTAATTAATTAATTTTCTGAATAATGCTCAATCTTAATTTTTTAAAGATTTATACTATATCTTTGAATTATGATTTATCTAAAAGATATCATATGATATCTTCCCTTAGTATTAGAAACTTTAAAAAAAAAGTATATTTCTATTTCCTGTTGACTTTATATTACTTCTTCCCTGTCTTTTTATACACACACACACACACACACACATACATGAAAAATATAAATATACGTGTATAATCCAACGTAAGATCGGTACCTTTTCATAGAAATCTTCAATGACCTTTTAAATAAGGGTTCATCTAATATATTTTATATAGCCCTACATAACTATCACTTTAAGAGCTCTTTATTGTTCATCCAGGAGCATACTGCAACTTCTCTTGCCTTTTCAATTATGCTCTTCGTTATTTCCTATATGGTACATCTGAAGGTATTAAAATATTTCAAGTTCGTATAACTAGAAAATATTTTATTTTTAGTTTTCAAAGGTATGTTTGCTAAGTATAAAATACAAAGAGAATAGATCTTTTTTTTTCTTTCTTTCAGTCTTTTAATTAGTCTAGTTTCTTACACACTTGATCCTTTTTTTTCCCCTTTCTAATGTGGAATAAAATGCTATTTAATTTTATTCTTTCATAGCTAATATTTTTTATGTATATGCTTTAATCATTTTTTCTTTACAATAAGTTTTTGACAATTTCTTTTTTGTGTACCTTGGTATGATTTTACTTAAATTTCTTGTGCAAAAGGTTCATTTTTCTTGGAAATGTGGTATTAGAAGGTGAACTAAATTCAAAAATTTAAAATCATTAAATATTTATTGCCTAGTGCTTTCTACTTTAAGAATTCTAATTATATGAATATATAAGAAAAAGAAAGGAGCAGTCAATGCTTACAATTGTTGTTTTTACTGATTTTTTTCCTCTCTCGAATTTCTTATAACTTCTTAGTTATTTTTTTTAAAAAACAAAATTTATACATTTGTATCTGGTAATCTGAAAAACTAACTTGCACATAGCATCAATAAATACAGCAACCATTGTTGGATTCCTATTACTTTGTTTAATAAAATCTTCTATCATGTATGATGGTGTTTTCTTCTATCAATACTTTGTGTTCTTTAAAAATAATAAGAAGAAGTACAAAATAAATAAATTTCAAAAAACAAAAAAAAAATACCTATTGTCTACTCCTTTCTAGAATTTGAGAATTCTAATCATATGAATATAAGTTTCTTGGTTTTGACACAGTGAATTATTATGACAAATCTGTAAATTCTTTCATTTTTATTGTGGACAATTTATATTGTCATATTTATGCTTGCAAATAATTTATTTTCAATTTGCAATCTATTAGAAAATTAAAATATCAAAAAATAAATAAATATAAAAAATACTCTCAGGACCTGCCACATAGTAAAAACTAAGTATGTATCAGTGATTCTTTTTAAAATTTTTTTTTTTTCGGAACCAGATATTGAACTCAGACCCTTGTGTTTACCAGGCAAGCACTTATTCTACTGAGCTATCTCTCCGGCCCTTATTTATTTATTTATTTATTTATTTATTTATTTATTTATTTGGTACAAGGTCTCACTCCATAGCTCACACTCATAGTGATTCTTGTCTCAGCCTCCCCAGAGCTGGAATTATAAGCATGCACCACAACCAGTTTCAGGACCTGAATGGCATGCAGTACCTAGGAATCAAACCTGAGTCTTCATGCTTGCCAAGCAGGCACTTAGACCATTGAGCTATCTCTCCAGCCCCCACATTTTAGTGATGGCCAAATGGTTGTTATCTTTCTTCTGTTGTGTTTATGCTCAGTATAGAGCATAAAAAGATTATTTTAAAAAGGTCAACAACAAAAATTAAGGAAAGATGACAGGAATGTAGCTTAGCAGCACAAGCACCTGCCTGGGAAGTGAAAGATCCTGAGTTCGACTGCCAGTACCAATCCCCCTAAAAAAAATAGAAAGAATTGAGGAATAAAAGAACTACACGCTATTTAGTCATTTTGGCCAACATTTCTAAAAATAAATAACAAGTAATGCTAAACTCTTGAACTTCTAATATTATTTTGTTTTACATTTCAAATAAAAGGGAGTATGGTTTGATAAAAACATATTCACCAGAGATCAGAGGCTCGGCTTTTCTCACGGGTCCCTCCTCTTAGCAGTGGTCAGCTGGTGTGAGTAAGTCACATGTCCTGAGGCTGTTTCTGTAGAAACTGATAGAATAAGAAAAACATGTTATCTCAGTTACCTTTCTTTCCTTGCTGGGACCAAATACCTGACACCCAAAATTAAGGAAGGAAAGGTTTCTTTAGCCCACAGTTGTGGAGGTTTCAGTCCATACTCAACTGGCTCCAAGGCAGAGTGGCACATGGAAGAGGAAAGCCATTCATAGTGGTGGAAAACAGCAAAGAACAGAGGGAGAAGCAGCAGCTGGGGCAGCTGGCAAGCCTCTCTCCCCTCTCTACATGGGATGCAGATTACCCACCCTGGGGCAGGGGTAGCACTTACACCCACAGTCCCTGCACTGGACCATAGGTTAATGACGTATTCTAGAAGCCGCTCCAATGACTGCGTAAGGCTTTTGGGGGACAACTAAACACAAACCACAACATACATGCCTTCTTTTCTCTCTCCAAGGTTACTTTCTTGTTGCTGAGACAAAACTCTGGACATCCAAAGTTAAAAGAGGAGAAGTTCATCTGACTCACAGTTTATAGAGGTTTAGGTCCACACCTGGCTGGCTCCAATGCAGAGTGGCACATGACAGAGGGCAGCACTTCCTGCTGGCAGAAAGCAGTATAACAGAAAGAGCAAAAGAGAGGACAGTGGCAGACGGCCACCTCTTTCCTTCCCTTCCACTGAGAGCAGGCTGCCTGCCCCAGGGCAGGTGTAGCACTCACACCCACAATCCCAGCACTGGATCATGTATTAATCACAAACTCTAGAAGCCCACCCCATGTGTACATGAGGCTATGGGGGGGGTATTCAGACACAAATCATAATACCCAGGCTACCCCGCCTTAGGGTGGGTAATGCTCACACCTCTTATCCTAGTGTATCCTTGAGCCAACAGCACAAACCCTAGACCCAGTCACCTCTGGGAGGCCCCACCTATTGTGGCATGAAGCTTTGGGAGGACATCTGGATACAAGCCGTAACACTGTCTCCATCAAATGAGACAGTGAGACCATCAAAAATGTTCTGATCACCCATCACATCACAGGCACTCAGTGTACACGATTTCATATAGACCTCTCCAAAACCCTGTGAGGAAAGAATTACTTTGAGCAACTTGAAAGTAAAGGAACTGAGATTTGGTTTAAATAACTTGTTCTGGGTTACTTTTAAATGGTAGAACTGGACATGAGCCTATATAGTATTTGGATGAATCTGGGTAGAAGTAGAGAGGTTGCATTATTAGAACTGATTCCATCTAATCAGCAGGAATGACTTCATGTCCCCTCTGCAGGGACCACTTACTAAAAGACAAAAGAGAATCTTTGAATTCAGGAAAGGCTCAACTGGCAGATAAGAGTACAAGACCTGGCTTCAGGGGACAATAAACTGCAAAAACAAAACAAGCCTAAGTGGGACACGAGAATGCACGCCTGTCATCCCAAAACTCTGGAAGGCTGAAGCAGGAAGATCACAAGTTCAATCCCAGCTTGGGCAACTTAGTGATGTAGAAAGATCCTGCCTCAGAATTGAAAAAAAAAAAAAAAAAAAAACTATATAAATAAAGAGGGCAGAAGATACACCTCAGTGTGAAGGCCCTCAGTTCAATCTCCAGGAGAAAACAAGTGCCATGGCTTTGGTCCAGTTCACTCACACAGGCTCCTAGACTTCCTGCTTGCTCTAGTCTTATTCCAACTACCTGCAATGCTTTTCTCTCCTTCAGCTGCTCTCAGAAGGCTGTGGGAGATGAGCATGTGGATATGTTTGCGAACAGATTCTTTCTTCAGGGTACTAGGGGCCTGAACCTTCACATTGGAAAGGTGACCCTAAATTTTAGGCCCAGAGGGTCCTGCAGGAGTCAACCCATGTTCTTGTGGGTCGCGGTTTGTGGGGGGCCCTCTCACTGACACAAACCCAAATCCATCACCTCACTCCCTTTTAGCACTGATAATTGCTATCACTGAGAAAGAAATGTTCAGAGCGCACCACTAGGTCACCCTAGCAAATAAGAGCTTCATGTAGGCTCCTGCTTGAGGTTGAGCCGAAACCTGCCCTTTGATTCATAAATATATGCAGAACTTTGCCATGCACAATTCGGTCCCCGCTTTTCACTTCCTGTCCTCCAGTGCCCCCATGTTAGTGATATATCTCTCCTCACTCCATCTCCAGAGTTTGTCAGAAACTGCCATCTTGTTTCATGTCCAGAACTTATGTGATGTTTTCATGCTAAAAACTGTTTCAAGATACAGGCTCTGGAAAGTGCCTTTACTTCAGAAACTCTTCACTCTGGATAAGATTTGTCCTACGCACCACTGAAAAGTTTTGGGCTCTGGGTTATGGGAATTATTTGTAATCTGCTCTGGTTATCAGAAAAGCAAAATAAGGCCGCTGGGATCTCTTGAAACACTTATACTGGGAAAACAAAGCACCAGCTGGGATGGACAAACAAAATGGCTGACCATCTCTGAAAGGAGTTAAAACTGAGATAGGTTGGGACCAGGGAGATGGCTCAGTGGAATAAGCACTTACCTGGCAAGTGCAAGGGCCTGAGTTCAATCCCCAGTTCCACCAAAAAAAAAAAAAAAAAAAAAAAAAACCCGCAGGAAGATGTGACCACCACAGAGGATTTACAGATTTACAGTTATTTCTCTTTATAATTCAAGTTAAATTAAAATAACTATCAGTCATATTTGTATTGGTCACATAATAAAGAGAAAAAACACTATATATCTTTAACACCTAACATAGAGAATGATGCTTGAAGATCAAATTAATCATAGCACCTCCTATTATCTTAGAATATACTAAAGCAAAGGGATGAAAAATAGAACAATTGTGTGTTAAAGACTAGGAAGCCCTGGACAAATAGCTCAGCTGATTAAACCTCCTATAAGCAGAACCAGGGTCTAGGGGTTCAATCCCACCCCTGGGGTGCGCTGGGAGGCGATTGAGACTGGGCGTGGTAGTGCCTGCCTGTAATCCCAGCTCTTGGGAGGCTGTGAACACGTGAATCACTACGTGTCTGAGCTCGCAGTGAGACCCTGAACACCTTGTAGACCGTTCCCTAAAATACAAAGAAAAAAGACCAGGGAAGGCAAGCCTAACTTTGTGAACAGCATACAAGGCACACAGCATCTGCGATGATTACACTCGAATTTTGTTTGATCTTCGTTGAATGCCTATCATTTTGCTTAGTGAAATTTTGTGTTGTTTCTATTCTTTTTTTTTTTTTTACTATTTTTTATTCTCTTTTTAAAGGAAAAAAAAAGTGTGCATTTTGTAATAAACAAAAATGCATTTATCCCAATCATATTTTTGTAATAGAGGACACTGACTCATTGCTACCACACAGTTTGAGAATGTGGGCATACAAACACTAATAAGAACCTCCTGGCCTCTTTTCAGTTCCTAACACACACTCTAGAGTTCATGCTATGGTTATCAGGAGAAATCTAGGAAAAATAAAGCTGAACAGAGCTGCAGACCAGCAATGGGCTTAACCTTGTCAAGCAGAGAGGAAGCCGGAAGTGCAGGGTGTCGCTGACTGACAGACAAGCAAACCCAGGTGGGGGCACGCGGAAAACACAGGCAGGATAGTTAATGAGGGCTGCGCGCTGCGAGAGCCACGAGCAGAGAAAACTGATCCGCGGGCATCGTGCGTTCTGCGCACTGGGGAGCTCGGCAGCCCTTCCTCACCGGTCCGCAGCCTAATCCCGATGGAGAGCAGCGAGGGTCGTGGGAAGCAGTAGCGTATCTCCTTGTACAAATTGCACTCCTCATGTCCTAACAGCAAGGTCACTGCAGATTAACAGCTGTCTCCCAGGCTGGAGAGGACTAGAGCTTTAGACCACAGCAGAATTATTTTGGTCTTTTTTAAAAATTACTATGCTTTTTTAAATTGTCGTAAAATATGCAGAACAGAATTTGCCGTCTTAACCATCTGTAAGGCACATTAAATACATTCCATTGTTTGGCAAGCCATCTCCAGAACTTCGTCTTGCAAAACTGGAACTCTGCACCTATAAAACAACTTCCCGCCTACTTCCTCCAGCTCCAGGAACCTCGGTTCTGCTTGTCTCTGTGTACCTGATTACTCTAGCGCCTCATGTAAGTATTCGTCTTTCTGTGACTAGTTCGTTGCACTTAGCATGCTCTCTTCAAGCTTCATCTACGGTATAGCGTTGTCAGAATTTCTGTCTGTTTGGGGCTGCAGAATATTCCGCTGTATGTATGCTTTGCATTGTGTTTACTCTCTCCTCGCTCAGGACATGCTTGGGTTGCTTCCATCATTTGGCTATGCTGCCATGCAGTGGTCTTTCTGCTTTAACCCTGTTCAACTATATTTCAAGATACACCTTCATGAAAAACTGGATTAGCAAATTCCTACTAAATGGTAAGACTGAGCAACATAAAAATAATAATAATAATAGTAATCTAAGGCCAGGGAGATAACTCAGTAGAATAAGCACTTACCTGGCAAGTGCAGGGTTCTGAGTTCAATCCCCAGTACCTCCCAAAAAATTAATACTAAAAAGTGGGACATGTCTTTCTGCTAAAATATTAGTTATACTCTTTTAAAATATTACTCTACTCTTTTAAATTGTCGTAAAATATGCAGAACAGAATTTGCCGTCTTAACCATCTGTAATGCACATTAAATGCATTCCATTGTTTGGCAAGCCATCTCCAGAACTTCATCTTGCAAAACTGGAACTCTGCACCTATAAAACAACTTCCCACCTACTTCCTCCAGCTATATATAATAGCCTCCAAATATTATGTTCCATGATCAAAAACTTTTCTTATTTTGTGATTTTTGTTATCATATATTTTAGTTTTATTTTTTTATTGAGAAACAAATATCAATGAGATAGTTTCAAAGCTGATTAATAGGACAGTTTCAATAATTAATACATTGCACATTGTTATCACCTTAGTGGTTATCCATAGTACAAGAAGTAGACAGGATATCCTGTCCAAACACTATTAATACAAATCTTCCTTCTCATTGAGCTAAGCAAAAGTAGCTGTATATCTATCCTATTCTGTATATACAAATACAAAACGGTCCTTCCTTTGTATCCCTTTTTTTTTTGTTTAATCCTATCAGAGATGGCTATTCCATTGGCATCTAAATACTATACATGTAGGTGACCCCAACCCTGGGGCCACCTCCTACAGGCTCACAATCAAGATTAGAGAATTGGGACAGAACTGTGTCCTCAGGAGCTCAGCCCTGGTCTCCCTCACTTTGCGGAAGGGGGTGTCACCAGTCAGGGTGTGTCTATGCTGCCCCCCAGGGCAGGGTTCAGAGTTTGACTCCTCCCTCTCTCCAGCCCTCTCTCCCCGCCCCCTTTCTCTGCTGTTCAGTGTACAGAGAAATTATATATGTATAAATGTCTAGTAATGGTTTCCCTCGCCCCTCTGCCCACCCCCCATAGCCCCCCCCACACCTTGTACATAATGTATAGGAAAAGTCTATGTATGGTTGCAGGGGGGGGGTGGAGTGGCTTCCAAGAGCTGGGGGACCCCTCTCCCTCCCCAAACCCCTAGGCCAAGATCTTTGCTAATGGCCATTCCTTTCCCTAGGGCATTTGGCATCAGGTGGGAGGGGAAAATGCATCTTGTTAATTATTTTTAATCTTATTTATTGTACATACCTGGGGCTGGGGAAGTTGGGAGGTAGAGGGGGAAGGGTCCCCTCCCTCTGTCCCACTCCTTTTCTATGGAAATTTGTCTGTCTGATCCCCTCCTTTGCCCCCCCCCATTGTCGTCTGGATGTGGTTCTATTTTTTAATTGGCCTGTTCCCCTATCTGGGTATGGGGCATCCCTGACCTGCTGATCATAGAGTTTCAGGACATGTTAGCGGAGCATATCCCCAAGGCAAGAATTCACTGTCTAACTTGGAACCAATAAGAGAGTGAATTCTTCTCAGCAGAAGCTGAGCCAGCCTGTGATAGTGCAGCCTAGACATGACCTCAGCCAGAGGAGTTACAAATACAGCTGCCCATGAGCTCCCGTCTGCTGTGCTCTCTCACCCAGTGGTCTGTTCTCACCCTGTAGAGTGGGGTACTTCTACTTATTTGCCAGAAACAGATGAGAGCTTCTCCAGGGGATCACGCACAGTTTCCATTTGACCCACTCGCTGTTCAGTGTCATCAGCACCTCACTAGTTACAAACCCAGTTCCTTTGTTTCCCGCCAGGGGATTTTGTTATGGGTCATTCAGAGTAGGAGCCAGATCAGCCAGACTGGAATTTAGAAAGCGGTTTATTACTGAGCTCAGGGCCCCCAGTCAGCTCTCACGCAAGAGAGGACGAAAACACAGCAAGCCCAGGAAGCAGGGGGGATTTTTAAAACCTGGAACCACATTCCATTTGCTAAACAAATTCATTGTCTGACACACAATAATGCTGTCAGGGTCATTGTGACCACTACTTAAACTAAATTTCCTGGGGCTTTCTTTGAGTTTCTGATTATCTTGTACCTGAGTACCAGCAAGCAGCCTTGCACAGCCTGAGGTTACAAGAAATTGAAGCCCAGTGCTTTCCTTTTGAAGTCATCTCTGTAAGTCAACTTTGGTTACAGGAATGGGTGAGGTACACATTTTATCTAGCAAACAGCAAGAAGCAGCACTAGTTACTAAACAACTTAGAACAGTGGTGAGTATACATTTTTGCACAACAGGAAACACAACATTTACATTTATAGTCTAAAATGTGAGTTGATCCATTACTGTTTTCACCACGCCTGGAGAGGAAGTAGAGGTGCCATTGTGTCCGCGACAGGGAGAAGCAAGCCAGGACACCTGTGGGCCAGTGTGTTCTCCAAGGCAGCCCGATCAGGAAAGGGCAGAGCCAAAAGTAAAACCTTATAGAGTGTTTAGAAATTGTGTAATTTATAGGGTATGTTTTCCCTGTTAAACCTACAAATAAATAAAATAGGGTTCATATTTTGTGCATTTAGAGGATTTTAACTTTCTTATGATTTTACTGTATTCTAAAAAGTGTCAGTTCACAGAATTTGAAAATTGGAGAAAAAGCAACAAAGGCTTCGCAACAAAAAGTACTATTGATCTCTAAGATCCTTCGTAAAAGAAAATCAACATCCAAGCTACATGTACATGGATAAAAATAAATATACATTAGGAATTTGATACATTATTTCCTAATACTTTATAAGTAATAAAATATTTATAGAATAGAAGAGTTTTCTGGCCAGCTTACAAAAGCAAGCTATAAAAAAACAAATTGCTAAAAATCATACTTCAAAATAGAAAAGACAAGGACTTCATGCAAAAAGAAAAAAAAAAAAAGAAGGTTAATCAAATCAAAGATGAGCTCAGTACTCATAGTTCCTTCTTCTTCGTGAATAGAATAAGCTATGGTCCTATGTAGCCCCAGCTCCAGCACCGACCTTGTCACATAGCCCCACAGTCATTGACCTTCTGTCCTGGAGAAAACATCCAGTGCTTTTCCCACTGGCCTGGCTCACTCTAAGGTCAGAAATAAACACCAAAAGGCAGTTCCTGGTGCCCAGCTGAATAATAGTGGGTTCTGCTTAAGAGTAACCTTGAAGAAGTGGGTCTAGATAATATCTGAATTCACGCTCAGTATAACTTGCCACATTAACATGAGGTTGTTTCTTAGGCAGTAAATGTTCTGTAGTTTTTGTCTCTCATAAAGTGTCCTTTGAAGCCATAACGTTGTAACAGAACTGCCGTGAGTGTGCTCCTCAATGAGAATTGCTTCATATTCAGGTTTCTTTTCATTGCCTTAATTTTCATGTAATTATAATCCTTTGTTCCACCCCAAGTAGCACTTTGCCTTCCTCGGTATTTACACACCCAAGTAATTGCAGATGGTTATCAAGGCCTATCTTTGCTGTCTCTCAGCCAAAGTGAACCTTTTTAATTCCTCTAACCTGGCCTCCCAAGTCAGTGCCTTCAAAGCCCCCTCCCCACCATCTTCCTGACTTCTCCTCTGAACTTTTTCCAAGAAAATGTCTGCATCTTTCCTGGTCTCCAGCTTCCAGAACAAATGTGGTTTTCGGATGCCATTCCATCCGAAGCACTTCCCCACCTTCGGGTAAATCTCTTGAATTCTTTGCATCCCTTTGGTCTTTTTTTCTCTCTTCCTATATCCTGGGTGGGTCCAAGGTATTTCACTGCCCAAGGCTTTTATGCCATATAATTGGATTCATTTCAGAAGGGCTCCTACTGTCTATCCTCCCCCTTCTCTGCTTCTGAATTATAGATAAACTGCTAACTTATCTGGCTGCAAAAGACCATAAATAATTGCAAGGTTTTGTAGTATTGGGAAAGGTCACAGACTCTGAGATATGGATTTGTGGAATCTTGCAATTCACTTAATTCCTGTGGGGCTCAGTGCTCTCATCTTCAGAAGTAGGTGAAATTAACTGGGCAGCCATCAGGCAAGGTGGTTCCTGAGCCCTCAGTTCCTAATCAGCAAACTGCCACCCAACTCAGTAAACAGTTAACTGAAACATAAGCTTAGCCACTCTGAAACTGCCAATTAGCCTCCTCCTAAAGGCCTTTCATTGGAATGATCTAAGCAAGGCCTCGGCTCCATGCAACCTAAAGAGTATCTTACTTGATTTCTTTCCTCATTTGCCTTGGGAAAGACTTCCCCTCAGGTCCTGCTGCAGAGCTCCAACTCCGCACAGCCTGGAGCTACCCACTTCAGGACTCACTTGCTGCTCAACAAGTTCTTTAAAACTTTAGTATGGTAACTTAATCTTTTAATAAGAAAGAAAGACGCAGGTATAAGAAAAATACATAAAGTTGTGTATTTTAGGCATTGAATAAGGTAAGGGGTTTTAGTTATTATGCTGATAGAAAAATGGGGTGTTAGAAAAAGCAAGAACATAACAAAAGGTTACAAAGGTTAGTGCCTCTTATGAAGGAAAAGCTATTGGTGACCCAAACTTCTTGTTCGTCCTTTAGAAGTCTCAATGCAAACAGATTAACTTATGTTGAGGCTGTACTCTGTGGCGGGTATTCTTTTAGAGGCTAGGTTGAAATACACAAACATCTTACTCTTTACATAGTGTGAAACCATTTTATACTGCTATTTGAAATCAGCATTTACCTTTGAAAACTTTTAATTTTATTAAATGTTGATATTTTAGAATAGCATATACAACCTTTTTTACTTACATTCTCAGTTACTAGGGCAATTTCTATCCAAATTGTTTAGCATGATAGCAGATAACCCAAAACAGTGGCATAGACATTGGATCAATCACCCAATATTTAGGTAACTAATAAACAGAGTAACATAAAAATTAGAAATAGCAGGATTGGGGAGATGGCTCAGTATAATAAGTGCTTCCCTGGCAAGTGCAAGGGTCTGAGTTCAATCCTTGGTTCAGAAAAAAAAAAAAAAATAGAAATAGCAGTGCAGGTGTTGTGGTTCCAATATGCTTTATTCCAATATGCTTCTATAGACTTACATTGATATCTGATCCTGCTGTGAAGTAGTAATAGGATGGAAATTTGACCCAACTTGGTGTTTACAGGTGGTGCCTTTGGGGATTAATTAGGATTAGATTCATCAGGGAAGGGCTCTCATGATTGAACCACTGGCATTATATAGGGAAAGAGAGGGGGACCAGTGACCACTCGTACACACAAGCAGACTCCCTGTCCCTTGGCATGTGATGCCCTGGATCACGTTAGGATTCTCCCAGCAAGAAGGGAGATTCAATTTCAACCTCGGTCCCCTAGAAAAGTAAACCAAAATAAACCTCTTTCCTGTATAAAGTATGCAGCTTCATGTATTTTGATATAGTAAGAGACTAACAGACTCAATAAGTATGCTAAATATCTTTATCTAGTAAAGCTTGAGGAATATATTAGTCTTGACAAAGAAAGAATGTAACATAATAACCATGTTGCTTTTAAAAGCTGTAATTCTGCTGTAGTTGATGGACAAGTTTGCCCTACAGTAAATTAGCATGGAGTGATACTGCAGCTTGCAAATTCAAATGACCAGTGCTCCTCTCCCAAACATAACATCACAAGAGATGTTAAGTATCGTCAACTCCTGATTTTTAGGCAATGGATACCTCATTTAAGCATCATTAACGAATTCACCCTAATTAAGCCTTCATGCTTAAGCCTGAGAGCGCCAAACAGAAGGCAATTCCCAAGGCATCAATTAATCTTAACAAGAGAAGTTCTTTGTAAACAGCACAATTTTCATCAGTTTTCTAAATATCAAAATATAATATACATACATTACATTGATGGTTTCAATATAAAAACAGATATTTCTGAATTAGTGGCATACATAATATAATCATACTTATTGCTTATTTATTAATTTCATTCTACTATATCTGAAATTTCAGGTTTTTTTCTATGACAAAATTATTCATTATTAATTCACGAATCATTTCAGAAATAATGAATACCACATTTAACAAAAAACAACTCATGTGATGTCAAGAAACTTTTAAAGCAAAAGAATAATTTGAGAAAATAGATATTAATATCACATTAAAGGAAATTATTGTCCTAAGTGTTTTAGAGCAAATTCCTTTAGTCCATGTGCTAACATTTCTAGTTCAAAACTTCCTTTCATTTTTTTTCTTCTACTCAACTCTGATGCCTTTCAAGCTGGATATTTTTTCTAATAGCATTCAGTTCTCGAAAAGGTCAAAGCCCTAAAATTTCATATCAGGAGTGGGGCAAGTTAAAGACAAAAAGGAACTCAACTTAATAATTGTGTCTCATTTTTTCTACTTAGAAATAAGAAGCATTTAAAAATAGAGTGTGGGAGGGGCTAATTGTTTTAGAGAACATAAAAAGATTAAAGATGCTTCTAGTTCAATACTTTTACCTTAAGCTCCTCATTTTTCTTAAAACAAACAGGAAAGACTTGAAAAGATATACAGTAAAAGGTGTAAGATCAAAACTGAAGTTACAAAATAAAGGCTAATAATTGAGGAGAAAGAAAATAGTTGAACCATAAGTGTCAGCTTAATAGTAAAAACTTATCTGTGAAAACAATAGAATAGAAACATGATCGCTTATGTTGGTCCTTTGAACTTAAATGTTCAAAAACATAAAACATATTAATTTCTTGGCTAAAAGAGTAAAGATTTTTTTGTACATTGTGAGGCTCAAAAGGAAGCATTCTTAACAATTTTGCAACAATCACAGAAGGCTGTTTAAACGACCTTGCTACCTAACCTGTTTTTGAAACAACATATTCTACAGATGAAAACAGTCAGAAGAAAGTATTTGCCAACTCCACCTCAGTTGAAAACTACAATCCATTCCAAATACTTAAGCAAAATCCCCCCAAAATGACACTGATCAGGTATCTACTATTTTTATTTTCCTCCTATTTTTCTGTGGTCACAACTATGACAATTAAGGTTAAACAAAGAAGGGGCTACACCTCCACAGGTCTGCAGCCCCTGAAGTGGTTAAGAGCGTCACCCTCATTCTTGCTAGTTCCCATCGGTATCCAGGTCGGGGCTGCCTCACACCTCAGAGGCTGATATCTTTGTTAAGACCTCCACTTCCCACAGCTGCAGGATGGCTGGCACCAGATGACGAACGGTGATTCAGAGCACAAAGATTTTATTTGGGAGTGTTCCTAAAGGCAGTTGTATTTCTCCCTTACCTCAAAACATGTGAACTAAGCTAGAAGATCAGATGCTACTGACAGGATTACTTGCCCCTCTAACCTCTTTCCTTTCTACCAAAGGAAAGCATCTTGCTTTCTCTTTAGATGGTCCTTTTTCAAGAACTTTCTAAGCATTTGTTGGAAGAGATTCTCCCAAAGAACTGCCCCACCTGTTCTCAAACTCTCACCTCTGACCTTTGACCTCTTCCCATTCACATCTTTCCAGGAACACTGTATCTGCAACATAAATATTCTCATCTCCACCCAAAACTAACTCTTTCCCAACCTTTGGTTATCTTGGCAAAAGGCACCTGTATCTATTCAGTTGATCAAGCCAAAACTGTAGAAGTCAACAGTAAATCTGTTGCCCTTATCCCCTACATCTGGTTGTAACAGCATTATGAGCAAACCCTGGTATTTCTGGAGAGCCTCCTTGTTGCTTTCCCACTTCCACTTCTGTCTCTGTGCTTCCATTCCACACAGCAAATCAGAGTGACCTTGGAACAAGGAATCTGTATGAGAATCCAAATCCTTATCCCAGCCTATAAATCTCAACAGGATGCAGCCCTCTCCACCTGAGTTATTAACTTGCTGATGCATAGTAAATCACTCCAATACTTGGTGACTTTGAAACAGCATTTTTAAACTCATGGTTACTTTCAGTAAAGATTCATGGGTGACCTAGCTTCATCCTCTGATTGGGGTTTCTCTCAAGCCACATCCATGGTATGAGCCAGAGACATGAGTCGTCTCAGGCCTTTTGGGGGAGGACTATATTTCAAAGGCAGTTAGTCTGAGTATATCAGTTCTCAGTCCTCGCTAGTTACCCAGATCACTCCAAAGAGTGGCTCAAAAAACTATGCTTGCTTCACCTGAGGGAGTGAACCAAAAAGAGCCAGAAAGAAAGAGGCCGAGAACTCAGTCAAAAGTCAGTTTTTCATTACCTATTCTCAGAAGCAACATTTCCTCACTTTTCTCATACGCTAGCTATTAGAAAAAGTAAGTCTGGCTGACACAGGGAGGGATGGGGTAGATGACCTCCAAATGATATAGGAGAAAAAAGATCTTCCAACCTGAAAGTTACCTGGAATGAGTTCATGTTCTCTAAAGCTGAAGAATTAATTTTAGGAACAAATGGAGGTTAACAGCAGTATTTTTTTTTTTTTTTTTTTTTTTGGTGGAACCAGGAATTGAACTCAGGCCCTTGCGCTTACCAGGGAAGGGATTACTCCACTGAGCCATCTCCCAGGCCCCTAAGAGCAGCATTAAGGGAAATTTCCTGTCCAAAGGGGGACAGGAGGGACGTCTGAGAGGGTTGTCCAGGAAGCCAGCTCTCTTCTTTGTTTTTTTTTTTTATACTTTAGGGGAAGGGTCTACAGGGTGTTCAGCGTCTCACAACTAGGTCAGACTCATAGTGATTCCCCTGTTTATAGCCTCCCAACAGCTGGAATTACAAGTATGTGTCACCATGCCCAGTCTCAACTGACATCTCAGCATGCCCTTGGGACAGGGCCAGCATGGTAAGTCCAGGGATCAAACCCCCAACCCCTGTACCTACTAGCATGTGCTTTAATCTGCTGAGCTATTTGGCTGGCCCTAGAAAGCTGCTCCTTTCAGAGACTTTTATAAAGGAAGACCATGTGGTGAGGCAGGTCTAAAGTGGTGGAGAAGGCATGGAAACTTGCTTAGGTAGGCATGAGGTGAGACAAAACTGTGGTCAAGCAATGAGATTACAAGCACCATTGCTCAAGTTAAATTGATTAAATCCAGTTTCAAATGGGGAAGTTAGTCATATAGCAAGGGGACAAGAATACCAGACAGGGTCCCTTTCTGTTAGGGGTTGGGTTAGTGACTCATTTAGGTTTTTTCAAGGTGATTGATACCTATTTAGAATTTCAATCCCTGATGCCCATCCCTAGGGAACTATGTAGCTGTACATTACCTCCTTTGTCTTGAGGTCTGGCCCATATGGGAGTGTCTGTCTCTTCCAAGTTGTAAAGTCACCTTGCCTTCCATCTTGACTCCTCAGCCTCCCATCTTGAGTCCTTGAGGGCCTGGCCCTGTCTGACTGCCTATAATATTTCTATCTAATTCAGTTGCCTAAAACATGGCTACCACAAGAGGAGGGAACAACACAAGACTTGGAGGCAGAATTGCTAGATGTGTCTGCCACAAGCTGCATGTCACAGCTTCCCCCAAACTTCTGTTCTCCAGACTCCCTTTGCCCAATCCTTTGAGTACACTATGCTTAACTTTACCTTAGGATCTGGTCACAGCCATTCCTGCCTGGAAACCTGGCTCCCAGGTCTTCATGGGATTTACTTCGTCTGGAAAGCCCGTGTGTGTTCAGGTATCACTGCCTTTCCCTGAACGACTAATGGAAGTGGTGATCCACCTACTCCCGTCCCTTTATCCGGTTTTACTTAGGACTTGAGACCAAGTTGTCAAAATAAGTGATCTAAGAAAATTAAAATTTGTAAAAATTGGTCTTTTTGATTCTCTCTCTCTCTCTCTCTCTCTCTCTCTCTCTCTATATATATATATATATATATATATAGAGAGAGAGAGAGAGAGAGAGAGAGAGAGAGGAACCTAAAATATTATTTAGACAAGATATCATGTCTACATCCTGTCCTCTGAATAACTACTATGAAGACAACAATATGTAATGTATTAATTATTGTAACTGTCCTACTAATCTGTTTTGGAATTGTTTCTTTGCTATTTTATCTTTTTTTTTTCTCATTAAAATGAAAAAAAATTTTAAAAAGGAATAACTTAAAAGCACCGTGGACTGGCCAAGTTAATGGACAGGTCACCAAATGTATTCCCCAAGGTTGTAAAGCATCAAACATGTTAAGAGCAGTCATATGTACATTTCTACCAGCATGTGACACTCACTTGGACTTGTAATGCAGACATGGCACTTGATTTGGCCCTGTGCAGATATACAGCAAGAAATAAGAATAGAGCATATACATTCACGATGGCTTTTACAAAGCTAAATATCTGCACAGAAATAAGGCTAACTTATCTCTAACTTTATTTTATTTATTTATTTATTTATTTATTTATTTATTTCTAGAACCTGGGATTGAACTCAGGCCTTTGCACTTGCCAGGGAAGAGCTTATTCCACTGAGCCATCTCCCAAGCCCCTTATCCCTAACTTTAATTTTCTTTTCCTCTCCCAATACAATCAGTGTTCATGTATGTTCATGTAAAAACAGAAAGTAGAAGGGCATGGTGACGCATCCCTGCAATCCCAGTGTTCAGGAGGCAGAGGCAGGCAGATCTTTGTAAATTCAAGGCCAGCCTGGATTACAAATGAGTTCTAAGCCAGCCTGAACTGCATAGTGAGACCCTGTCTTAAAAAGACAATACACAGGAGCTGAGGATATAGCTCAGCCTCACTAGTGGCTGCCTGGCAAGTGGAAGGTACTGAGTTCAATTCCCAGTATGGAAAAAAAAAAAATGAAAATTTAAAAAGACAATAAATTAATTAATGAAGATTTAAAAAGAGAAAAACAGAACTGTTGGCCTATGTGCTGCACACAGGGAGAATTTCAACTAAGCTTCTTAAGTAGAATGTATTGCACTTTAAATCACATCTCTGAGAAGCAGGCACTCTTCAAACTTCAAGACATGAAGGATCAAGAAAGCCCCAGTGGCTGTAAGAGGAAGTTCTTAATTTCACAGCAAGTCTGAGCACGCAGAGAACTGAGAGACATTTTATAAGATTTGCAAGGCAGCTCCTTCCAAACTGAGAGGGGTATTTTGGCCACGATCTGTGCATTGCTGCAAACAAAGACACTGTGATTCCAGCACATGCCCAACATTGATAAGGATGTTTTTGTTTCCCGGAGATTTGATTTCAAAAAGGCTCAGGTTTCATCTGCAGAATGTAAGATTTGATTTAAACAAGTCAATCTGCATTTGCCGAGGTTGCCCTTTTCTAGTGCTGGCGTGAGAATGAGGCCTCTCACCAATGGGAATGTGCTGCTCACCTTGGTGACACCTGAACTGGGTGACCTCGCCGTCGCTGCCAGGGACCTGGTGGCAGCAAGGCATGCTGATGCTTAGGAAACAGACCCCTGCACTATACACCAGGACAATTGCAAACATCGCTGGGAACAGCGAGCCCTGTTTCTTTGGCGTTTACAGTTCTCCTTCCCAGCCAAGTCCCTTAGGATAAAAAGCAGACTTTGTGTTGCTCTGATTTGTCTCAACTCAAACTCTCGGACCAGTTACATGCAAGACTTCCTGAGAGCAAAATGACTTTGTGTTCCATTATAATTTCAGTCACAGAATTCAGGGAACAATATGAAAAAAATTACAAAGTAAGAAGGGCTAGGAAGACACAAATCTCAGAAAAATAATATACACATCTTTTTAAAGTGTGGAAAAAGTCTTCAATAGAAAAATAATTTTTGAACACTAAGCAAAACTTCCTGAGGTCGTCTTTCTCTCCTATGCAGTTAGGAAAGACCAAAATTTTGATAATATATTGTGATGGCAAACATAAAATCCAGGACACTACATTGCTCCTGATGGAAGTATAAGCAGTCCAGTCTCTGTAGGAAATAGTTGGTAATATAGGACCAGGAATATAGTTTAGAGGCAGAGCCTGCCTGAACAGCATGAGGTCCTGAGTTCGACTCCTGGTGCCAAAAACCAACAATAATAAAAATTAATAATATCTATCAAAATTTGAATATATATACTTCTGGCCCATATGTTTCACCTCCTAGAATTTATCCTATGGCTATATTTGTCAATGTGCAAAATGGTATTTTCAACTTTTATTTGCTAGCACTACACGCTCACTGGGCTTAACCGTACTCCTCAGGTGCATGTCCAGACACGTTTTAATGCTTTTCCTATCCTCTTCTGTCCTTCTCCCTTCCCTCCATCTCTCTGTCCTTTTCCCTTATGCAAAAGATCTATCTCCTCATTTCTTACAATCTGTTTTTAACATCATTTCTTGCTCAGTGGATACAGAAGGTGGTTTAGCTCCAATTCTGCCCGCATCTTGGTTCATCACCGTCAGATATGGTGATGCATGCAAGCATTCCCTGTGCTCAGAAGCTGAGGCTGGAGAACAGCCATGAGTTCCAGGCCATTCTAGGCTACATGGTGAGCTCCAGGACAGGCAGCTCAGATACACAGCAAGGCTGTGTCTCTAAGATAATAATAATGATGGTGATGATGATATTTGAGACAAAAAGAAAAGAAACGTACTTTTCTGGGCTCTGAAAGCTGGACTTCCAATCTCCAGTCATCAGCAAGTTCCATTGTCCAGGGAGAAGTAATCTCAGCTTCCAAGAGGTTCCTGGATACTGCATCCTCCATAAGAGAAAACGCTGCATTCTCACAGGGTCGTGGGCACAAAAGGGTAGACCCAGCGCAGCAGGGCCTTTCCCTAAAGGCACTAAGCCCTGGAGACCTACAGCCTCCCATAGGCCTTGCTTTGGAGGACTAGCACCTTAATGATTAGGTTTCAGTGTGAATTTTGGGATAGACACCAGAGTACAGCACTCTCAGCTAGATGACTTCACATAGAATGAAATCCCAGGGTTATGAGACTTCATAGTTTAAAGGAAATTATTGCGATATAGCCCTTCACCCTGGGCTAGGCTTCACTGAATGCTCTAGTGGTTGCTGCTAGTTGGAATGTGCTCACTTCATGCAGATTCCAATGAATTTAGGGGTCAATATTTGGGTTTATATTGATTTATTTATTTTTTATTTTTTGGTGGTACCAGGGATCAAACTCAGGACCTTGTGCTTGCCAGGCAAGCACTTATTCCACTGAGCTATATTTGGAAAATTTTCTAGCGTTCCCTGAAATAGAAGCATTACTCCATCAGGCACAAAGCTAAGACTAGGATACATCCCGTTGCATTAACAAAATAAGGATGTTCTAGACTGTGTTACTCACACTGTGATCTTTACCTGAACACTGAAATTACCCAGAAAGTTTACACAGCTACATTTTTTTTTAGTATATTTAGTACATGATCTACAGAGTCTCACTACAAAGATCGGACTCATAGTGATCCTCCTGTTTTCAGCCTCCCAAGTGCTGGGATTACAGGCGCGCCCCCTACATGCCCAGTCTCAATCATGGTCGGAGTGAACACCAGGTGTGGGGTCAGCACAGGGGGGATCGAACCCTGGTCCTGCACCTGCCTAAGTAGGCACTGTACTCCACTGAGCTATCTGGCTGCCCACAGCCACAGTCCTTACAGGATGCCTGGACTCCACCTTCAGAAATCTGATTTAATGGCTCAGGCTTCAGAATAGGCATCCAAATGTATCCAGTTCCTCAGGTCAACCTACTATGCAAGCAAGGGTAAGAACACTAGACCCAGAGGCCAGGGAGATGGCTCAGTAGAATAAGTGCTTCCTTGGAAAGCACAAGGGCCTGAGTTCAATCCCTGGTACTGAAAAAAAAAAAAAAAAACAAGAACACTAGACCCCCTTATTAAAGTTACCTGTTGGTGAATAATTCTATTTATTTTTACCCTTATAAATAAGAAGCCATATCAGGGTTTTATTTCCTTTTGTTAGCTTTTAAGTTTTTTCATCTTCCTTTCAGTCCAAGTGCCTTGAAGAATTTCATCATTACTGCCAGCTGCCAGACTACACCTTTGCAGACTCTGACAGCAGCTGGAAGCCTTTCTCCACCCGGGGTCTCCTCCTGGATAGTCAGCCTACCTTCAGAGAATCACAGCCAGATGTGGCATGCTGGTCACACAGCCACTGCCCCCTCTGCAGGCAAATGTTCAAAAACTAACATCTATTCCTGGCCACAGTGGTCATCTTCCATTTTATTTCTCTTTTGCCCTTACTGATGTTCAATTTTGAATGCATTAAATAATGGTATGCATGAAACCAGGGCCAAGTAGTAACTAACCAGTTGCAGAATTGTGATTTTTCTTTCCAATATTTAGGGGAGGAATGTGAAGTTGGGGTTGAGGTCAGGGCATGGATTCAAGTCCCAGTCTGCCATTTACCATGGGGAGTGGCCTTGCAGCATTTCTAGGCCTGTTTCATAGGGAGATAGTAGCATAGGGTTGTTGAGCTTATAAGATCAGATGTATTAAAATGACTATAAAATTTAAATCATTTCTCAAATGTTTGTCAGTATGATTATGAAAAGAATAAAGATAAGAATTATGATGTGAAAACTGCAACATGTTAAATTAGGCCATGCAACAATTACAAGGGCTGGCCAGATAGCTCAACAGATTAAAGCACCTGCTTAGGCAGGCACAGGGACCAGGGCTCAATCCCCAGCATGCCATGCTGGCCCCAACCCCAGAACAGGCTGAGACAGTAACTGAGACTGGGCATGCTGGCGCATGCCTGTAATCCAAGCGCTTGGGAGGCTGAAAACAAGAGGATCACTGTAAGTCTGATCTGTGTAGTGAGACCCTGTACTAATTACATGAAAAATAAATAAATAATCACCTGCATTGCTGATTTAGAATAGCATGATTTCCCTGTGTCTGTCCTTCTTACTGATCTAACTGTCAGATTCCCACATCCCTATCTAAAATTTAACCCAATTACTTTTATTTTCAACACTACTTATAGGACTAAAATTTGTCATCTAAACTCAAAACTGGTATATTATTGTTAACATGCTCCTTTGCTCCAGTGGCCTCCTTATAAGGGAGCTAAAAGGCATTGCTCCTTCGTTCACTCAACATGGGCTTTACCTTGCCCGCTGTTCAGCACTGGCAAGCTGCTGAACATTCGGTGGGTAACGAAATAACCAGGACAGGTCGAGCTTCAGTCTAGCAGAGAAATGTAATAGATCCCACAGCTGGGAAAGATAGCAGGTTTTTTTTTTTTTTTTTTTTTTTTTTGTATTGAGTACAGGGTCTACAGGGTCTCACTACATAGATTGGACTCATAGTGATCCTCCTGTTTTTCAGCCTTCGAAGTGCTGGGATTATAGGCATGTGCCACCAGGCCCAGCCTCAATCACCATCTCAGCACTTCCCAGGGGTGGGGCCAGCACAAAGCAGGTGCTTTAGCCTGAGGAGCTATCTGGCCAGCCCTAAAGATAGCCATCATTAGCAGGGACTTCACACAGTCGAGCGTTGGAAAAAGCCACCTTGAGGAAAGTGAAGCTTATGAAATTATCCACCCCAAATATCTGGTTGAAGTCCAGATATAAGAAACAAGATGTTCAGGTTGAGTGACACCACAGCGGTTAGAGTAATAGAAAGTTGTTCAGTGTAGCTGGAAAGAGGGAAGCAGTGAGAGAAGAGCCTAGATAGAAAGGCAAACATTAGCGTGGTCTTGGGACCCCTTGCAAGGGGTTTGGACTTTATCCCAAAGGCACTGCCAAATCTTTACAAGATTTGAAATAGGAGAACATATGTTAAGGTTTGTGTGTATTTGTCCCCCCTAAGCCTCATCAAGGTGCATTTCTACATTTTGTGATTAATTCACGATCCAAGGCTGAGATTATGGGTCTGAGTACTGCTAGAGTTATGTGGAGTGCTGCTGGAATTACCGGTCTGAGTGCTACATCCAGCCTGGGGCAGATAGCGTGAATGCAACATAAGGAGACAGAGACAGACTCCTCCTCTGGGCCATTGTGGCTGATAGCCCTCCCTTTTGTCTCCGCTCTTTGCCGCCATCATGAAAGGTTGCCCTCTGCCATGTGCCCCTCTGCCTTGGAGCCAGCTGAGTATGGACCGAAACCTCCAGTAACTATGAGCTAAATAAACCTTTCCCTCCTTCATTTTGGATGTTGGATATTTGTCCCAGCAACGTGAGAAGAGTAACTGAGACAGCATACTGTCAGATTTCCAGGGTTCTTATATGTTCTGTTCCCTTTGTTTGGTTGCAATGGGGAGCAGTGTTTGTGGTGTGGATGCAGGACACTGGATGCCACACCTCTAGAAGCAAGTGCTGGCGACTAAATCTTGTGCTAAATGAAGTTGAAGTGATATAAAAGGTAATGGTTTTGTAAGATGCAAATTGACAGTGTCACCCCCATAGCTGAAACTCTTCAAATGCTTCCTATTGTCCTTAGAACAAAACTTCAGCATTCATAACCTGGCTTAATGGGCCCCTTGTACTGCGCTTCCCCTTCCTTGTTACCCATCCATACCAAGATCTTCAGACACATGTAACCTGCCTAGAAATTTCACAAAGGACTCACCTAGTTGACGCATTGTTGTGTTTTGATAGCAACAAATTCCGTGAGTTACTGAAGTCAAATCACTAGGATTTGGAGGGCAGCAAGACAGAGAGCGGTTAAGAATAAAACAGAAGTTTGTGCTTGAATCACTGGCTGGTTTGGAGAAAAACTGGACAGGAAGCAGGAAAGATGGAACAATGTGGCTTACGTTGAGTTTGAGATGGTTGCGAGTCATCCAAGGAAAGACACCAAGCAGGCAACTGGAGGCAAGTACTATATGCCTGCCAGATTCCGGGCTCAGCAGTTTTCCGTACATTCACATGTCAGTAACTGAGGCCAAGCATAAATAGAAACAACTAACTATATGATCTAATTTCAAAGTAGGCTGTACATAAATTATGTTAATACAGAAGTTACGATTAGCCCCACACCTCTTCATCTAGGGAAATGAGCAATTGATCCTGAGGAGTTAAAAAGTGCCAGATGATTGGAGTCACTTCATTTCCAAAGTCTCCCCACAGCACAATTACCGGGAGACCTGGAGAACAAAACGAGCGAGTGTAAATGAGTTGGTGAATGACTTGATTTCCATAGAGCAGTTTTAGCTTGTCCTGCTCTCTCTTTCATGTAAATAATAATGGAGCCAGATCACTTTAAATAAACCCCAGTTGCCTACCACTCCTACTTCTAAACAGCCTCATCAATCCATATCACCTTCTAAGCCAGTTTCTCTAAGGGCTCCCTCCCCTTCCCTGCTTTCGGCAAGGTACAAACAAGTCAAATTTTTCAACTATTTCTTCCTCTTATTTTTTTACATTCTGTGCATTGTTGCTGTATGTCTAGGTGTGATGTTCTGCATTTAAGGACACAGTTCCACCGTATCCTTCAGTGCTTCAGATTCCAAGCTCCTCAGGATTAGAGCTAATTTTGTTCTGAAATATCTTGGAACAATGGTTCTTAATGTAAGATCTATAGCCAAAAGCATGGGAATCAACAGGACTGTTTTCTTAAAACACATACTAGGTCCATTCTGTCAGGTTACCTCAGTATCTCATGAGGTGGGCTGAGGAATCTGCGTTTTTAAACAGTCACCTGGTATTTTCATGGACACTAAAGTTTGAAAGTTGGAATGATTTGTTTAAAACAGATAATTCTCATTATGTATGTTCTCTTCAGAAATGGTATGTAATACTTATACACTATAACAATGAATATATTAAACAAAGATTTAAATCTTCACATAAGAACAAGATATTTTCATTTAAAAAATGGGGTTTAAAAGATTTTACTGGGGCCAGGTAGATGGCTCAGTGGAATAAGTGCTTGCCTGGCAAGCACAAGGGCCTGAGTTCAATCCCCAGTTCCGCAAAAAAAAAAAAAAAAAAAAAAAAAAAAGATTTTACTGGCCTACTGCTGCCACTAAAGTCATTGCCGGAGAATCTATTACAGATCATTTGCATGCACCTGTTAAATATTAGATAAGTATTCAGTGACTACAAATAAAAACACACTAATTGAAGGTGAACCTAACAAAAGATGGACATTTTATAACAAGGCAGGGAGGAGGGAAGACGCACACGACATAGCAACTCCTGGGTTATGCAGCTTTTACTTTTCAGTTTTTGCCATTCAAGTAAATGCCTTTCAATGACTTTCTTTGAAAGGTACAACAGGATTGATTTAGTGAATTAAACTCCCAATTTTTGGTCACAAACCTTCATTCATTGCTTTAATATTGGCATCATTGCTCAGAATAATTATATCTTGTAGATATATTGATATTACTGTAGAACTTTATACTATCACATACATAGAAACAACATAACTTTTTACATTTTATATTTTATGTAACCTTTTTAAATAGTACAGTGGTTAAAAGTCTTGTTTTCCAGGGCCAGCAAGATAGCTCAGTGGACCAAGTACCTACTTAGGTAAATGCAGGGACCCGCAAACTACACCCCTGGATGCACTTAGCCAGCCACAAAGTCCAGGCATGGTGGTCACACTTGTAATCCCAATGCTGGGAGGCTGAAAACAGGAGGATCAGTATGAGTTGGAGCTGTGTAGTGAGATCCTGTACCAAATACATTAAAAAAAGGTGTTGTTTTCCAAGAGTATCTATTTATAAATGTTATTGTTTGAAAGAAGCTGAACAAATGGAAGACTTCCACTTACTGTGTGCAATATGAATTTCTTAAACTTGAAAGAGGAAAGAAAAAAATCACTTGTGTAAGCATTTTTTATTTTTACAGAGCTCAGCTTTTTTTTAAATTCAGATACTAACAGGTTAACTTTTAAGTATTTTTCTTTTGCAAAGTAAGTAGACAATTCTATTATACATCAATTAAACATAGGTAAGAAGTAACAGACTGTGAACAGAAGAGAGATACATATTATGCATGCAAAGAAAATTAAAACTTGGGATGTTGGAAGGGTGTGCTTTGATGTACAAAAGAATCATTGTTAATGTGGGACAAAACCTCCCCAGTATGGAACAGAGATGAAAAGGAGGGAGTTTCTAGCAGATCAAGGTCAACTGAGATATGTGAATAACATAAATGCTATTAATCTAGTAGCACATGAATCGCAGGAGTTCAGCAGGGTATGGTTATGTGGCAGAGTTCGTGGCAGGAGTGTTTTATGTCACTTTGTATTAGATAATGAGCATATTCATCAAGATTCCTAAATACCATCCAAACTGGCACAGAAGAAGTTTTAAGGAGCTTGAGAGAACAAATCAAAGAACTAGATCTGTGGCCCAGAAAGGTAATAGGGATGTTCAAACAGTGCAGTAAGTTTGATACTTGCAGGCATCCATACAATCTCACTCTGCAGGAAATAGCGTGAGAACGGATTTCTTCGTTGGATCACGGGCCGCTTATTATGTCTAACATTGCCTCACTCATTGTGCCCTCATTTATAGGCAGAAAAAACAGCGAGCATTACCTTAAAAGACTAGAAGACGTGGAGTTTTTCTGCTGCTGCTTCTTCTGACTCATTTAAAATACAAAATGAGCTATGTCTCCTTTCCTCAGGAAGCTATGAAATCACTAAATAATTCTCCATTCTCAAATTCAAATAACATCAGAGTTTGGACTCTTGTGGTCTGTCTTACAGTACAAATATATGACAACAATTCTAGGCCCATATATTTGACTATTATGAGGAACAGAGAAAAGAAAATGACATGGGAAAAAAGAATTGAGAAGAAAAAGGGAAATTGATAACTCATAACAGCAAACTAAAGGGGAGAAAAAGTAAAAATAAATCAGAAAATAGAAGTATGGAAATAATACAAGACTTTTTTTTTTTTTTTTTTTGGTGGAACCGGGGATTGAACTCAGGCCCTTGCACTTGTCAGGGAAACACTTATTCCACGGAGCCATTTCCCTGGTCCCAAGACTCATTTTTTTAAATTATAGACTAGCAGTACTCTTCTCACTAAGGGCTTGCTTTTCCACCAGTCCAGTGGACCAATGAGCCTTACTGACTTTCTCAAAGAGCAAGCATCCTGTAACTTTGGATCATGTATGACAACTTTGAATGAAGCTGGAAACAGATCCTGAGTTCCTAGGATTTAGGTCCTATTTCAAACTCACTTATTCAATAATTATTAAATGCCTTAGAGGTACAAGGTATTGAAGATTCTGTAGAAAACAAGGCAGTCATAACTCCTGCCCATATAAAACTTATTAAGAGGGCCAGGGAGATAGCTCAACAGCCTGAGCACCTGCCTGGAAAGCACAAGGTCCTTAGTTTGATCCTTGATACCAAAATAAACCTTCTTACTAAGGTTGATATGTATGGCTACAGTAGGATAAGTAGTGTTCTTGAAAAATTAATGTCTGAACTTAATAATATGCTCTCATTTGGAAATACTTTTCTTTGTAAATGTCACTATGTAAGGACCTTAAAGTGGTTGTGGATCTAAACCAATGACTAGTATCATAATAACAGAAGGCACAAGAGACACAAAGAAGGCAGTGATGAGATGGGAGCAGAGATGGGAGGGACACATCTGCAAGCCAAGGAACTCCAAGGACTGCCATCAGCCCACAGAGGTGAAGGGAAAACCCTGGGTGGAGCCTCCAGGGGAGTAATCTTTACAACACCCTGATTATAGATTTTCTAGCATCTAGAACTGGTTCATAATAAATTTCTATGATTTCAAGCCACCCCATTTGTGGTAATCTGTTACAGCAGCACAAGACAACTAACTAATACAGCAGTGAAGCCAGTTTCTGCAAAACAAACACCTAGCCTAAAGACTCTGTCATCACTGAGTGCCACATGAGTGGCCCACAGAAGCACAGATACACATGTGGCACTGTTTTACAAAACCCTCAACAAAGGGACCACAGAATGAGTATGGGCTCATTAACAGATGTGCAGACCATCGAGGCAGCCAGAAGCTGAGAGCACCTCAAACCCCTTACTCATTCACAGCTGGAGAAACTGAAGTTACCTGTCTTCTGGCTCCTTATTTTCCTCAAGAGATTCAGATGTCCTGACCTCCATCTGGCCAACACCCTGAATGATTCAGCTTCCAGCTGGACTCTCAGGAAGAAGAATTTCTTACCAGTAAGATGAGAACTAAAAATGCATCTCTACATCAGTTATTTTTGAGCACGTACCTTGTCACAATGCAGGAAGCAAACAGAATGACCTCAAGTCCTTTAGAAATTCATGCACCATACCAGATGCAAGACTCGCTTCATTAAACTGTAAGTAAAATCAAAGGAGTATATTTTCATCCCTTGGGTTAAAACTAAAAGGTCCAAAACCAGGCAGAAGATAAAAGAAACTTTCTTATTCTTCCCTGGCGCTATAACAGAACACCTGAGATTGGGTAACTTATAAACAAGAGTTTCATTTCAAAACTCTTCAAATTTGGCTTCTTCAAATTTTTGACTACTTTCACGGCTCTTCAAGGCCATTATTAAATAGGGTTTACACAGTTCTGGAGGTTGGGAAGTCCCCAATCGAGCTGGCAGATTTGGCATCTGTTGAGGGCCTGTTTCCCTTTGCTCACATGATGGAAGGAGCAAAGGATCTTTTTTTTTATAAGAGCACTAATCCTGTTAAGGGATTAGTTATGATCTCATATTAATTACGAGTGCTCTGCTCTGACTACCTAATCACCCCCTAAAGACCCCACCTCCTCATACTGTCCCATTGGAGGTTAAAACTTCAACACATGAATTTTAGGGGATGTAAACATTCAGCTCATTGCAAAACTTTAAGACATTTCCATCTGTGGTGCTAAAAGCAAGAGTGGGGCTTACCTTTCTGGTTTATAGCAGAGTAATTCTCCAACTAGTCCTGGAAAAATAGAAGCAAACACACACATACACATAAGACCCTATTTAATGGCCTCAAAGAACCGTGCAAGTAGTCAAAACTTAGGACAAGTGAAGATCTTTGAAAGAACAAAGATTAATCCAATCCACGTAGAGAGGATAAGAGCCTAGGCAGGAAATGGCCATGTGGTGCTCTTGGGGATGGAGAAATAAAACTTGGGGTTCAAACCAAACTGTCAAGGAAACTGTAATGAGCGAAGCCAAGATCCTGGAATGAAAAGCAACAACAGGGCTGGCCAAATAGCTCAGCAGATTGACGCACCTGTGGGCATGCACAGGGGCCAGGGGTTCATTTCCCCAGGCCTGCCCTGCTGGGTCTGCCCCCAAGGTGTGCTGAGATAGTGATTGAGCCTGTGCGTGGAGGCACACCCCTGTAATCCCAGTTCTTGGGAGGCTGTAAACAGGCAGATCACTATGAGTCTGATCTAGTAGTGAGACCCTGAACACCCTATAGACCCTTCCTAAAATACAAAAAAGAGAGAAGAAAGAAAGAAAGAAAGAAAGAAAGAAAGAAAGAAAGAAAGACAATAAAAACTCACAGGAAAATAGGCCCAATACTTTGAGCTGTCTTCCTTCAGAGATGGTCGCTTTTTGTTACTGATTCAGTCCAAGAAAGAGAAAAGCTGGTCCAAAAGATCCAAAAGTATTTGCTAAGAAGCTGAAACCCTAAGCCAAACTACTTTCACTGTGCTGTGGAGACTGAAAATAAAAATGCAGTTCAGAAACTAACTGCCAAAATGGAGGTACCCAAGTAAGCACTGCAGAGCTTCATTTGGGACTTGTGACACCCTAGAAATGAGGCAAAGCCCAGAGAGTGAGGCCTTGAAGACATCACCTCAGCTCCCCCTGACTGGCTGGGGCGATGTTCTGTATAGGCCATTTGCTATCATCGAAAACTCTCCAACTTTCCGCATCACTGTTACACCAACTGCCTTCTAGAAAACACAACCATTCTCTGTGAAGCAGGACCTTCTAGTTTTTCACACATGGTGTACAGCTCTCCATGAAAGACTGTCAGACACATCTAGAGAAAATACTAGAAGGGGAAAAAATATCCATGGTAGAACCATACCCACTAGTGATACAGATATTGAAATAAACAGACCCAAACTTTCAAATAAAGGCACATTCTCCACCACCACCTCAAGACAGTTGAAGGATCAGAGACAAATGTGCAACACATGAAATTAGGAGGGGACTGGGCTAGGAATCTTGGTGACTCGGGAATGTGTTTTTCCTCTGAGGGCTGCTGTTTCCTGCATGCGAGTTGTTTTCATCAGGAAGGAACTGCAGGGCTTGCTTTGGAATTTGTTTCTTTTCTTTTCTAGTCACTGTTTGTGTGAAACCAGGAAGTCTCAAAACTCCTGGAAAATCTGCTCATTACACAGTGCTCAGCTTTAAATAAAGCTTATGTGTGAGGATGGGAAGTTTAGAGTAGAAAGGTAAAGAATGAGGGACTCAGAACATCAGCCGCAAGTTTCCCATGAACTGGGGTGGCCATCAGATGCTGACACAGACCGTGAGGAAAAGAGAGATGGAGTTTCCACATATATTTAGTTAATATTTTTTATTATTTTTCCTTAAAGGTTATGGCAAACCTTATTAGAGAACTAATACAATTAAAACAAGCCTCCCCATGACCTACTTCAGGTCCTTCCTTGGATCCCCTCCCTCCTGCTTGTTTCCTTGCACCCCTCTGCAGTCACTGCACTTCACTGTGCTCCCCTAAGATGTTTCACCAAGCTATTCACTGCTCCTATCTTTTACTAAATCTGAGAAGGATGAGGTAAGTGATACATTCGGGCCCGAACGTGTGAACTGCTAAAATCACCGTGGTGGTCATCTAATATGGCCGATAAAATAAAGGTCCATACTCCCAGGACCATCTCTACCTTCTTCTCCCAACTTAGCCCAGGACATAATTTACTTTCACCCTTCCTGCTGCCTCAGGGAAGAGCCCCAATCAGTTTCTCAGATATATCTAAAACATGCCTTTCAAACCCCTTCCCTAGTTAAAAGGTCATAAAAGCCTCAGCCTTCCCTTGTCCGGTTTAGAAAATTCCTTGACCTCCCCAAATTTTCTCCCTGTCCTCAAAGAAAATAAGGCCCGTTTCCCTGTTTCCTTCTGCCTGTTTCTCTGCTGCGCCTTAACCTGAAAAACACGTATCAGTAAGAGCTTCAGGAGCCAAGAACAGCAGGAAAGAGGTCCTCATACACCTCCCGGGGCAGCACTAAAACCCTGAGCATGAAGGCAAAGCTCTGCGCCTGACCAGTGCTCTCAGAGCCCTCCCCAGTGACTGGGCCGCTTGGGCTTTGCTCTGGCCCATTCCTATGATGCCCGTATGCGCAGGCTCTGGGACAAAGGAGAGGGTTTTGCCCTGTCTATCGCGTCCCATAATTACTTTCAGCAGTAAAGCAGTTAACACAGTATTCCTCCTCTTGGCTAAGAGTTTTCGTTTTTTATTGGCACCATTTTATCCCCGGAGACAATAGCAGATTGTTTCTGGTGCGCGCAGAAGATCTTGTTCCGGCAGGCAGGGCTCCAGTCGACGAGCTCCACATCCTGTGCGGAGGACGAGCGAGCGCCTTGTTTGAACCTGACTTTCAGGGATCTTTCCTAGAGACAGTCTTGCTAATCACAGCCTGCAAGGCGTTGGGTGCTTGCATAAAACTGAAACCAAAAATACTCCAAAAAAGGGAGTGTGAGGCGAGGAGCAAACCCCAAACCCGAAAGGGTAAGGAGAGGAGGCCACCCCTGGAATGCTCGGCCCAGCGCTCCACATGCAGCGTTTGTTCCCTTCGGCCAGATGAGCACAAGTCTTTCTTTTCCTCTTATCTCTGCCCTGCTCAGCAGCTTCAAGCGCTGCGTTGGGTAATCATAACCACAGCGACCAGCCAAGGAGCAGCTTTCCTGGCAGGGAGGGCAGGGATTTGAAGCAATTCAGAATTCCCTGCTTGGGCCTGAGAGTCCGTCAGCCACCCAGCCCCCCACTCCCAGGTTGAAATTCGTTGCCTCTGCCGGCTGCTGCTTCACACCCCTCCAGCCCAGGAAGGAAGTACCATATCCGTGCAGCACAGTTCCCAAAGCAAGTCGCACTTTGGTCAAGCATATCCCCAAAACTACATGAAGTCAAAGTTTAAAGATAAGGAAACAAACTCCTCAAGGTAAAGGAAATGATCAGAGCCCACACCGTTGGCAAATGACAAACGCTGGTTATGAAAATCAGGTTCCAGGGGAGGAAAGACAAATATCCCATGCAGAGAAATATGGACATAGCATCCTTTCAAGGAGGTGAAACATAAACGCAACTTCAAATGGGAGCAGGGCTGGCCAAATAGCTCAGAGGACTAAAGCACCTGCTTAGGCAGAGCACAGCAGCCAGGGTTCGATTCCCGTGCCAGCTCCACTCCCGGGGCGCAATGACACAGCGATTGAGGATTGAGATTAGGCGTGGTGGTGCCCGCCTATAATGCCCGCCTGTAATACCAGCGCTTGAGAGGCTGAAAACAAGAGAATCGCTACAAGTCTGATCTAGGTAGTAAGACCCTGTACTAAATACAAAAAAAAAAAAAATGGGAGCTATGTGTTTAGGCTTCTTTCCATGGGCTGCAAGGTGGCTCAGCGGCAGGGTGCCTGCCTGCCTGAAATCTGTGAGCACGAAAATATTTAAAAGTAGGACTTCCATCTAAAGATTGCAACGAGAAATGGGGAGTAATGTCACAGTGGAGAAACCTGATGAACAGGGAGGTAATCAAGGTCAACAGTGACAGTGATTGTTCATGTTTATAGTATGCACCCCGATTGATGAGAATGGCTCTTTATTTCTGCGGTCTTTCTCCAGGAAAACTATAGCTTCAAGATAAGCATCAGACATTCCAACGGAGAGACATCATTCACAACACCTGCCCGGTACTAGACAAATCATCAAGTTCATCTGGAACGAGTTAGTTTCCCATCGAGGCGTGAGGAACCGTAACAGCCAAGAGAAGACTAAGAAGACAGCGTGGCCAAATGTGGTCAACCCATTTTGAACCATTGCAGGAGGGCAGGGACCAGCTCCATTCTGACCTTTTTCTTTAGATTTATGAGAACACTACATAAAACAGAAATAAAAGAACATTGTTACTGATTTGTAGTCAATCACCTAAAAGAACTCGACACTAAAGAAAAGCGTAAGAAAAAAAAAAAAATTAACAGAGCCCAGAAATAACTGGCAAATAGAATTTTCTAAAGGTGAACAAATGTAACATCTATGCCACCCACATGTTCTTTTCATAAAGTGACATGAGCACATGCCATCAGAATCCATTGTTTTCTTCCCTTCAACCTGTCTGGACCTGGGACTGTCCCAGTTGATAGAATGTTGCAAAAATAAAGCTGAGTGACTTCCAAGGACAGGTCATTCAATATGGCTTCTGCCTTAAATTCAGACCTTGAACCAGGGTGGGACTGACAACTCCTATTTACTTAAGCTGATCGGTATGTGGGTTCCTGGCTTTGCTTGCAGTGTGGAAATCAGCTGTGTGGCTAAGCAGCAGAGGTTTTCTTTTTGGTGGGCCAAGACTCCAGAGAAGAGGAAAAGAGACACAAAATGAGGGTGCGTATTTGCTGTGCATGCGGCCTGAGTCTCTCCAAGAGAGGAGATTGAGAAATGGAAAATCAAGTTCGTGAAAGACCTGGTGAGGCTTTCAGCTCAGGCAGGACTCTTTCAGGGACCAGAAGGTAAAGAGCAACCAAGGAGACTTCCAGGGTACGTAACCAGTGACGTACTTGTCACTGAATTAATGCAAGGTTGATGAGGGGTTGTGGTGAAACATACAAAATGTAAAGTTTACCATTTCAACCATTTTTAATTGTACCCTTCAGTGACACTAAATCTGTTTATGATGTAAAGCCGCCACCACCCTATCCATCTCCAGGATTTTTTTTACATCACAAACTGAAACTCTAGGGCTGGGGACACAGCTCAATGACACAGTGCCTGCCTGGCTAGAGCAAGGTCCTGAGTTTCATTCCTAGTACCAAAAAAATTTTAAAAATAAAAGAAACTTTTTGCCCATTAACCAACAATTTTTCATTACCTATCCTTCTAGCTCCTAATACTACTTTCTTGCTGTTTTTTAACAGCTATAATGAAATACCACAGATCAAGTACTTTGCAAAAAGAGAATTTACATCTTCAGTTATGCATCTTGGTAAATATAAGGCCAAGACACCAGGAGCTTTAGTGTCTGATGAAGGCTGCTTTCTCCTCCTTGCCATGTCTTCATAGCAAAAGGAAGAGGGAAAAGTGACTCATCCATATAGGTTTGCAAGTCTTTTTTGATTCTTCAGGGGATCCACACGGTGGTAGAAATATCTTGATCCTTTGGATCACATGGTTCTGAAGTTCCCTCACTTCTTTTGATCTCCAGCATTTACTTAAATTTGCCAATAGAAACCCGATCCTGGGATCCACACTGCCTTCCTAGTCCTCCCTGTAGGCAGCTGAGCTGAGACTGGCTGTATACAGAAGTTGTGTGTGTCTCCTGCCTCCGTTGGGCTCTCACTACCACCCACCAATTCTTCCATAATTTTATTGCTGTGGAGGTTATGTTTTGTTCTGGGAATCGAGCTATATCCCTGAACTTCTTCTGTAATTTTAGAATTCCATCACCCACACTTTCAATACCAATTTAAATGGTCACCACATGCCTCTGTCCTCAAACTCTTCTGGGCTTTCTTCTCTCAACAACCTGGATTCTGAGTAACTGATCCAGCCCCTTGAGATCCAGCCCACTTCCATGAGATGGGCAATAGTTGTCAGGGAAAACAATGGAGATGACTAAAATTATTATTAGAGATGTTCTATTAAAAAATACCTTAGCCAGGAGTGGTGGCGCATGCCTGTAATCCCAGCACTTGGGAGGCTGAGGCAGGAATATTGTTGTGAGTTCGAGACCAGCCTGAGCTACGAAGTGAGCTTAAGGCCAGCCTGAACTACATAGTGAGACCCTGTCTCAAAAAGACAAAAAAAAAAAAAGCCTTATATTTGAAATGCCCTATTCAATAACCATTGTACAGAACTCAGTAGGAATGAGGGTAGATATCTGTGAAAAGAAAGTCCCTGTAATTTTCCTCAGACCCTCTGAGGGTGAACCTCGGGGACATGATTGCCATCTACCATGAAGGTCTCCTGAAGGTTCCACCAACTCTCAAATGGCTGTTTGGGGACTAAGCCTCTGACACCTAGAACTTCTGGGAATGACCGTAAGCAAGCATCACAGTCAGTCAATATCTTACAGTTTGCAATGCCAAAGTGCCTCTTGCAGAGGCAGATGCTAGATGGGAAGCAAGGGCCAGCTCACTTCTACAGGCTCTTGTGCGACTGCCCCGTCTATCTTCCCTTCATGGGTGCCCAGAGAGTGTCTGCATTCCTCTTTTAAGCTCTGACCACTGGACTCTCAACACTATCACCTATTGTTCTTAGAAGAAATTTGACTCAGCCAGAGACCCCAATCTCCACCCAGGAGAAGCCATGGAAGGCTCTTGGCTTTGTCTTTCCCCAGAGGGCTTCATCATTTGTTCGCATTTAGGTCTTCGAGCTGCTTTCCAACTACGCTACCTCTGACCTTTTTCTCCCTTGAAATTGAAAGTTCAAGCTTTAGCACACATTTCTTTGTCCCACCTTCATATTGTTGCTCGGCTGGTTTTTTCCATCTGTGTTTTCTTTGCCTCTCATCTCACTTATAAAAAAGGTAAAAATCTCTGCAGTATCAGAGGGTATTTTGTTATTATGACTTTTAGCTTTGAACAGGCATATCATGATCAAGTTAAAGACTTTCATTCCATTTTGTAATTACCCTGTTCCTCAACCACTGTTTTTTTATTGTATTTCTTCAATCTTTAGTCTTGTATAAAAATGCCTGTAGGGGCTGGGGAGATGGCTCAATAGAATAAGCGCTTCCCTGGCAAGCACAAGGGTCTGAGTTCAATCCCCAGTTCCACAAAAAAAAAAAAAAAAGCCTGTAGTTTATCTTATTGACAGTAATTTAAGGTAAGGGATATGTAGCAAAAATGTCTAAAACTATAGGGCTTTTCTTCATGTCACTAATAGATGTCAGATAATCTAAATATTTAGGGAGTTTATAATAACTGGATCCTTTGATTATTCAGAATTACAGAATTATTGTGCATAATGTAATTTCTTTTATTTGCTCAAATTATTTGAAAAATAATTATAGAAAACTTCCCTTGAAGACTTCATATAGATGAATCCTGACTTCAGTGTTTTTTTTGTTCATGAGAATATTTGGAGAGAAAAGAAAGCTAAAAGTCTAAACTCAAAGCTAGTTTTTAAAATAATTTAATGTTCCTTAGGGGAAGATATTTCCTATGGAAACTTCATTCTCCTCAGTATCTTGTGAAATTATTTTCTAAGTTTATTTTTCCAATGAAAAACAGCACATTGAGTTTACTATCTCGGTATCCAAACCTAGCGTAGGGTCAGCCATTTTTATTAGTAAGTAGCGGAAATTATAGGGACTTCCTTTCCACAGATCTCTACCCTCATTCCTACTGAGCTTGGTACAATGGTTATTGAATAGGGCATATTTCAAATATAAGGGATTCTTATAGAACATCTCTAGTAATAATTTTAGTATTCTCCATCATTTTCCACAGCTGGCAATCCAGTAGTTTGTGAGGTTTTACACTTCATGGCTCACAACCTAATAGCATCTTACCTTTTCTTCTTTCATGTCTCTTAAGTCGTTGACTGCACTCTAATGCTGTGAGGTTGTATAGTAAGCGCCTTCTCCCCTCACTTATGCCACTTCCTCTGAGGGAATCATACTTGGCCCACATTTTGGGAAGCCATGTATTTCATGGGAAACTTAATTATTCCATCTTGTTAGCCCAAGTTTGAGCTTGCACATTGTGATGCCAGTGATTGGTTTAGGAAAGAAATATAAGGTGAAGTCTCTGTGGGCCCCTGAAGAAAGTCTTTAAATACCTGGACAAAACTGCTCTCTGCTCCTGCCTTGACATGTTAGTCACACAGGACAAAATCAGCCTGTAAGAAGTTAAATGATTGGGCTAACCTTGTACATTAATAGGATTAAAAAAACAGAAGGGAGAAATATATATATATATATATATATATATATATATATATATATGCACACAAATATACATGAGTATAAAATAACATGCCTCATGGGTCCCAATACTTCAACCAAAACTACAAAGCTACACAAACACACACACACACACACACACACACAGAAAAACACACACTGGTTGCTAAAACTACAGGGCTTTTCTTCATGTCACTAATAGATGTATACCTAAAGCACAGAAAAGCTGATGCAGAAAAGAATCAAGGATTGAGCTACAGCCATGCATCAAAAAAGCTGACTCTCAGAGTTGAGTAGAAAAGCCACCTGCAGATAAATACATGTAGGATGGTTCATTTACATGAAGTTCAAAACCATGCAAAACTAAAAACAAAGACACAGCTACACAGGTACACAGACATAGAAAACCTCCAAAGAAAAGTGAGGAGATCACAGTGTTTTGAATGTGTGCCATTCAAATGCAGGTGCTGCCATGTGACAATGCTCCCCACATTCAAGCAGTGTTTCCTCACCCCAGCTGTGGCTCATGGGGTTTTATGGGGCTCAAAGCACCCATAACCCTGACAGCATTCATGTGGTGCTAACTCTGAAGACTTGCAGAGTTGGAAGAATGTCTTCCTCCACTTGGATTCCAAAGGTGACCAAAGCAGAGAGCTATGACAGGGGAGCAGCCACTGATCCCCCTTAGGACAGCAGTTAGAGGAGCCATGTGGGTTGGTCTCAATTTGAGACACCAGACCTAAAGAGCCCTCAGTAGGCAACATCCTAGGACAGCTGCAGGCTTTTGTATTATCCTGGTAGAGCTGCAGGAGTGTCAATACCAGGCCCAACTCCCACCCCAGTATATTTACAAAGAGAGCGATAGAATGAAAGAAAATTATTTTGAATCATCAAGATTTAATGAGTTTACCTTGTTTGGTTTTGAACTTACTTGAAAACTTATTCTGTTTTTCTTTTCTATTTTCCAGTCAGTTCTCTGCCTGTCCCACCATTATATTTTCTTCTCTTTCATTTTTTTTTTCTTTTTTTCAGCCACCATTGTATTTTGAAAGCACAGAAGTTGTTTGATGTCATGGGCTCAGAGCTGCAGGGCAATTGCCCCCAACAGATCATGCCTTCAGTGTCAGCTCTTGAGTTCTGTTAGCTTTCAGTGGAAGACTTTTAGGGATATTAGGATGGAATGAATACATTTTTGTATGTGAGAAGGATGTGAATCTGGGGGATGTAATATTATGGTTTTAACATGTATGTCGCTTCCAAATTCAAAGTGCTTTTAATGTGACTGCATGATATGGTAGGATCTTGAAGAGGTGTTTAAGCTACCAAGATTCTTTCTTTGTGAGCAGGATTAGATGCCTTTAGAAAGGAAGGTGATTGTTATTTGCACTTTTGCCTTCTGTCATGTGAGAACAGTGAAAAAATTACTCATCAGATCAAACAAAAGTATCTTAATTCTGGACCTCCCGGCCTCCAGAACTGGCATGAAAAATGGTTTGTTCAGGGGCTAGGAGATAGCCCAGTGGTCTAAGCACCTGTCTGGCAAGCACAAATAACCAAGTTCAATCCCCAGTCCTGTGTGCCAGGCCAGCTCCAGAACCCTGAGCTAGCTGTGCTGGTGGTTAATGCCTGTAATCCCAGAGCTGGAGAGGCTGAGACAGGAGGTTCACTGAGAGTCTGAACTGCATAGTGATGACTACAGGTACTGCGAATGCAGTATCCAATGAATAAATAAAAATAAAAAATGTGTCCCTGTATACAATGAATAAATAAATATAAAAATCCAATTAATAAATAAAATATTTATTTTATGCAATGAATAAATAAAAATAAAAAATGTCTTTTTTTTTTTTTATAAATTACCTCCTCTGTGTAGCAGCACCAACCAAGACACAGATTAAATCTTATAAAAACAAAGAAGATGATAGGTACCAAGTATAGGAGAAGTTCCCTTGAGGCGCAGATAGAAGGAAGGATTGAGGCAGATCCCCAGGTCCTTGGCTGCTCTTGAATTCAGTGATGAAAGATAGGTAGGTGCTCTTTTGTCCTTGATGGCGGGAGGTTTTTTGTTTTGGTGCATTGCATAGTTTTCAATATTTAATAAAAATAACCAAGAAACTTGGCTTGTGGTGCACACCCTTAAGCCCACCCATGGGGGTGTTTGAGGCAACAGAACCACAAGCTCATGCCCGGGCAACACGGTGATGCTCTTGTCCCACAATAAAATTGTAAAAGGGGCTAGGGTAAGTAGTTCAGTGCTTTCAGGGCTCAGTTCCTAGTATGAAAGGAGAAAGAAAGAGAGGAAGGAAACACCTAAGGGAGAGAAAGCGACGATATGAAGGGAGCAGTGAAGAGTGCTGAGTAATTAGAAATTAGAGCATCTTTATGTAAAGACAGTTGCATGAACTCTGTAAGGAGGGCCGCGCCTTGCACTCCTGAGGTCTGCTTAGATTCTGGATCAAAGCTGCTCACAGTTTGTTGTTAGTGACTGGATGAGGTGAAATGAGCAGGACTTTCACGTGAGAGCTCTGGCTGTCTTGCTAGAATTAGGCCGCGCTTAGCATTTGAAGTACCTGTAGATGTCAGAGGCTACAGTTCCCCCTGGTGCACTTGTTTTGGTCTGTTCTATCTTCCCTAGACATTCCTTCTCAAATAAGATAGAAGGAACAGCACAACAGAGAGCCAGTATTTAGGACATACACTGTCTCACAAAGAAGGGACAGGAGAAGCACAGTTCTAATTTTTGGCTTTTAGAATCAAAATTCATAATTAAACTAGTTTTATGCTATGATATTTTTTCCTCTGCAAACAAACTGATGTTTGTTTCATAGAGAAAACTGAAATAAGAATACGATGCCAGGTGTGGTGGTGCACATCTGTAATCCCAGCACTTGGAAGGCTGAGACAGAAAGACCACAGCGAGTCCAAGGCCAGCCTGAGCTACACAAGGGAGACCCTGCCTAAAAAAAAAAAAAAAATCAAGAAAATAAGATTAAGAACTCCCTCTAAGTATATTAAATCTTGATGGAACTAATCTAAAGCATGGACCCCCCTCAAGGGTTGTTTTAAACTTTTATATGTGAATATTTTAAAGCATTAATTCTGTTTGAACATGTTTCTCATATATTTTTTTCAAACAGGTCCTTAGGCTAGTAACTATATACAGACATTGAAACTGATGGGCTACAAATTCAGCTTATAAGAAATATTTACTTTTTCTCTACCAAAATGAACTCCATTCTTTTCATTTTATTCCACTGATGACACAATACTAGTGACAATCCTGAACACTTTCCTCAGCCAATTCAGAATGGTTCCCTCGTTCTCTGTTTACGCAGGATGACATCGAACATGCAGACCTGTAATATCCAGACACTGGGGGTGGGGAGTCCAGAGGCACCTGGGCCCCCATCCCCTGTCCATGCCGGCATTTCTCGCTGGCCTTCATGCTCACTGGTTCCCTGTGTGGAACGTCAATGCACGCTGACACCTGCGAAGGGCTGTAGTGTCATCTCGGCCTCCATCTAAACTCCTAAGCATTTTCTCTGGTCACCCTCATGCCAGCCTCAGGACTCCACAGATCCAACAGCCTAGTCTGCCTGCTTATGTGACCATTACAGGGACAGGCAAGGTTTGAGAAGTCCTCCCCTGCTGCTCTGCCTAGACACCATGATTTGTATGTACTGTAATAGGGAACAAATCTAGAACCTGCTTCTGTCCTAGAGAGCCCACCCAAGAAGCAAAGCATTCGAGTTGCCACTTACTCCTGCATTCTCAAGCATGTACATGGGAGCTTTCCCTCCCTCAGCCTCCCAACTCCTACTTTTTTTTTTTCTCTCTACTCTTTTTTTCTTCCAAAACATAATGACTTAATCTATTACACATAGGTGGGCCCCCAACTACCCGATATTCTTCTATGTCTCTAGGTTGTGGTATAGTTTTACGCCTTTCAGAATTCTAATTTTTTACACTAATTTTCTTATAACTCAAAAAATAAAGAAAACCCACCTTTCCATTCAACTTATTCTTTGTTTTTAATACAAGGTCTCCAGGGTCTCACTACATAGGTCGGACTCATAGTGATTCTCCTGTTTTCAGCCTCCCAAGTGCTGAGATTACAGATGGGCGCCACCATGCCCAGCCTCATTCACCATCTCAGCTTGCCCCAGGGGCAGGGCCAGCATTGCACACCGGGGATCAAACCCCAGTCCCTGCATCTGCCTAACCAGGTACTTTAATCAGCAGAGCTCTCTAGCCAGCCTCCTTCAACGATTGTTCTTGCCTGGATGTCAAGTATGTATCCATGAACTTGAAACTCAACATGGACCTTTTACTTAGTGGAGTCCCTTCCTGAACACCTTTTCCCTGCTGTTAGAATCATTATATACAGAGAGATACTGGCACCACTTTTTTGTTGCCAAATTGGGAAACATATGGCAGAAGGTCCTAGAAAGACCAGAGAAGAAAGACTGGATTATTGTTCTAGGCAATTATATCATTGCACTAAAGAATGTTTTAAAATTAGTTTTTATATCTGATTTCAAAATAAGTATGACATTAAAAGTGTAATTTTTCCTTATCTTACTGTAAGTGACATTAATTAGTGATGTATCAATGAATAGCACACCTTATGACACACAGCTTTTCTTTAGGAGTTGATGGTGACCTACATTGAGGATCTTTATTAAGAGTAATGATACAGTAATATTATTATTAAGGATAACTACAATAACAAAATATTTCTTAAACATATTTACAGTGGGACAATTGCATCCAACAAAAACCCAAGTCCCAGGTGGACTTGGCCAACTTGCCTGGCTGTACAGACATGGATTTGAGCCGCACAGTGACCTGGGTGGGAGTCACACTCTCAGCTCTTAATCTATTACAGGTGCGTGGGCAACCATCTGACCAATATTCTTCTGTGCCTCTAGTTTGTGCTCACCATAGACAGCTGGAAATTCTGATCTCCACGCACTCCACACAGGCTGCAAGAACCCAGCTTTTCAGAGTGGCTTATCCGAGGCTCCCTGCCATGTCTCAGTCTGCCAGGCTGCACTCTCTTTTTTCTGGTTTCCAGACCCAGATGACTTGAGTCGCCCTAACACCGTCGTGTTTCCTTACAGAAAAAAAAGTGATGGAAAAACATGACAGCTACAGTTGGCCAAGTCCGCCCGCCTTGCAGTATGGCCAGATAGAAAGGGGCAAGGAGTTCATTTTTGTTTTCTTCTATCAAGAAATGGCTGGGGCATCCCTGGGCCTCCTGCACTCTGGAGTCTTCTTCTCACATCATGTCTGCCAACTGAGAGTTTTTATGAGACATAACACAGGAGAGAATCTCCACATACTATCCAACTCAGCTGGACCATTAGGACCACTCAGCTGACTCAAGGGCCAGACCAGAATCTTCATTTTTTTGGCTACCATTGAAAGCACTAATGTCATGTTCAATCCAGCTCACAGCCTGTGATTTACCATGTTGGACAGTGATTGGATCCACTATTTTATTTTCATGTATGGGCTGCTGTGAACATCTTTATATTTTTTCTTTTGTTGAATTTTTTCCATGTGATAAATTCCCATAAATGAAATTATTAGAACTGTGATAAATGATAATTATGATGATTTCATAAAAAAGAGAATTAGGATAAAGCTCTGTCCCAAAAATTTAAAGAGAGAGAGAGAGAGAGAATACAAATTGGCTGAAAAACAATAACTGTGCATGTGGTCAAGACATGGAAGGAATATGTCAAAATAGAAACTGCATGAACAGAATGGAATTATAACTGGTTTCTTTTTTCTTTCACAGTGTCTAAAATGATGTTAAATAATAGAAGTTTTTAAAGACCATTGACATTTTCTAATTATAAGAGCATGTTAGTTCCTCATTGAAAATTCTTATTCTTATTCTTTAAAGAGTAAATGGAAAAAGAATGGCTATTCCTCAGAGTCTCATAGCTATTTCATGATGTACTATGCTTGCATTATTCGCTAGAGGTTTCAGTATTTGAAAGCATCTAATGGACAAAACCAAAAAGAAGTAGAACCCCATTTTTACTGTACTCTTTCACAAATATGCACATCTGGGAGGTTATGGGAATAATGGGTACACGAGCTAAACAGAAGAAGAAGATTCTCAGTTTTACTTTTCCTTCATGCAGATTTTAATTCTCATCTTGTGCACAAATTCCAGAAGAAACAAACAATAAGATGGAAACAATATTAAAGGTTAAGTGTCTGCTTTGTGTGGACAATTTAGTATTTCTCTTATTTGTAAAGTTATCTTCAGAGATTGCTGAGAACCATTAATGTTTTGTAGGTTTTTTTTTTTATTTAAATCAAAATATAATAGATCCTGACTTTCTTTTTTTGTTTCCAAGTTTCATCATGTCAAGTTGTCTTTTTCGCAACAATTAGGCAGCTTTTTAAAAAGAAGTTTTGGTCTTACATCACAAAACTTCCCCACAGGCTAAAGTAGAGGCTTCTTCAAAAAATATCAATGTCTAATTCCTTTCACTCGGAGATCACAGTACACAAACCTGTAGACTATTAATGAAAATACTGTATTTTTAAAATTCTTCTCTTTAATTTAAAAAATTGGCTTCTGTACTTATTGTGTGTGAGAGACAGAAACAGACAGACGAACTGGCAGACAGTAGAAAGTCCCACTTTGGTGAAATAAAAGAGAATAAGATTCCATGAAGGGGAGGTTGCAAGAGAAAAGGCATCTGCCATTCTCTATCAGCTTGTATTTGCTAATCTGAGAGCCTTACAAATAGGCCACTCATTAAAAGTTTATATGGAGAATTCAGGAAGGCTAATCCTGAGGAGAAAACAATAAAGGTTTTATGGACCATTCTGGGTGGGCACAAGCAACAGGCAGAACCCAAAACACACATTCACCATTTCTCTTTCACATACTTGTCTAGCTATTAAGTATCCAGTTATTATTTATTCTTAAGAAAACACATCAATTTTTTTTTTCTTTTTCTCAAGATTCAAAAGAAACAATTGAAGTTTAAGTTCACCATTGCTCATAGCACTTTTCTGTAAAAGCGCAGACACGTGCCTGCTGGAGGGCCAGGCCTGGAGGTGAGGAGGGCATCAAAGAAATTACTTAAGGAATTAGCAGGACATTTTCTTTACTTCTCTTTTCTTTTCTTTTTATTTTATTTTTCTTTTCTTTCTGTTTCTTCTTTGTCCCTGGAATTGAACTCAGGACCTTGTGATTGTCAGGTAGGTGCTTGTGCTACTGAGCTACATCCCTAGCCTTTCTTTTCCTTTTTTAAAGAATGTCATCCTTTTTATTTCAAAAACTTTTCAGATCCTTTCAGATACCTGTGAAATGCTTAGCAACAATGTATACTCCAAATGGAAATGTGCTTAAGATTTTTAAAAGCAATTTTAATTTGTACTAATATACGTAACTAACAGACGTACATGTACTTAGGAAAACATACAAACTTACACTAATAGCTAAAAATACTCTGAGAATCTCACTAGCTTTGTTTTCCTCCCATTTCCAGAATACTTTCCAAATATATTTTTCTATAATTTCCGAAGTTAATTTCCTGTAACTCCTAGGTTCCCTCTGCATCTCCTCACGGCTCTCTGGTTCTCCGCATGACCTTGTTCCTTTCATCTCATTGTCCAGAGAGTTCTCTATTCTGTTTCTCATGGCACCAAGCATAGGACACCATAATCAGAAGGATTACATATTAAACTCTGGAACATTCCTAAAGGACATTACAATAAATAAAGAATAGCTATATTTGCATTTTCTCCAAACTAAGTCACTTATAAGATTAAATACTTTTAAAGTCCTCTGATTATTTATTGAATTTTCCCCATGGTTTAGGCTTTTAGGGATCGGGGAGATAGCTCAGTGGCATTAGTACCTGCCTAACAAGCACAAGGTCCTGAGTTCAATCCCCAGTAACCCCAAAAAAAACCACAAAAAAGTTAATTTTTAGTGAATGCCCAAATGATATCCTTGTTGTGGTATGTTTTGATTTGAAACTTGATCGTTTCATATCATATTATGAGGCTCGGCATGGTGGTGCCTGCCTGTATTCCCAGCACACAGGAGGCTGATGCAGAAGAATCACTGAAAACTCAAGGCCAGCCTGGACTACATAGCAGGATTAAAAACAGCTTGAACAACATAGTGAGACTCTGTCTCAAAACACAAGCAACTAATTAATCATAGCACGTTATGAGACTCCAATCTTGAGGCTTCTGTTCTGCTTTTTCCAGAGCAGAAGGAAGTTGTGGATTCAGCCACTGCCAAGAAGAGGTGGAAGCCTCGGGTCCCATTTGGCTGACACTGATGCCTGAGGCGGGTCTTCCTTTTCCTGCTGGGAAGGGAAAGATGCTGACCCCGAGAAAGGGGTGATTTCTTCCTGTGGGCAGTGCTGAAAGCCCTGGCTCTCCAGAGCTCCCCACCCCCATTATCCTCATTCAAGTTTCCTGCCTAGCTTCTTACCTTAGCAGGGGTCTGGGGCCCTAGCTCACAGCCCGGTAACTGTAGAGTTGCAGGCTTCCCTTTTATTGGTGGAGGTGGGGATGAGGCCAGTTCGTGTGCGCAGTCTCCTGCAGTAGAATGGTTTTTTGTCTAAATGTTTTTGTCTTGTTTGCCCACCCCTTCTCTGGTCTCTTGAGTAGAGAGTAGAGAGCTCAGTTTCCCTGGGAGTCCCAGCATCTGTACCTTTTGACATTTCTGGATTTAGTGAAACAAAGGAAAACTCAGAGAACTCACCTCATCCCAGTGCTGTTCCCCAGGCCCCTGTCAGGGCAGCCGCCTTTTCTCTCCTTGCTGGTACTTCACTGTTTGTTTCATGTGTGATATCTAGGATTCTTAGTTATGCTCAGTACCGAGTGGGAAAAGCACAGCTATTCCATCCTCCTACGCGCAGAGGTTCTCAGTTAAAATCCACCAACCAATCTTATTTTACCTAGAACATAATTTGAGGAAGCAAAACCTTTCCTCTCCTACTCCACATAATTTGAAGCCCAAGTATTTGGTTTTCAAATCGGTTTTGATAAAAAATGCCAAGTTCATCCTATGAGTGAGTACAATGGACCTGAGGGCAGGGCTGCCCGGGGAGAGGCACGTCGGAGCTTTCTGCACTCTTGGAGTTTCAGAACTGGACTCCAAAGATTTCTAGATAGAGTACATCAGTGTCGCGCGCACCCTCGCCAGCAAGGAAGACGCGACCACTGGTTGTTCTCTCTGCAGTTTATTCAGCCTTTAACAATGTTCTTCCTTAGGTAGTGGCCCAGAAGGGAAGCCCGCTCATAGCTAAATACCTTCGGGCATCCAATCCCGAAGCGCCACGTGAGCATTGTCTATAGGTCCAGGTACGCGGAAGCAAGCCACT
>PVKA01011135.1:0-62017 GCA_004027165.1 Ctenomys sociabilis | reverse complement strand
TGTAGCACTGGGATACTGGTACTTAAAGCTACCTGCTGTTATTGCTTGTGCCCCATAGGATTCAGTTCTCTGTCTTGTTTATGCGGGGATGTTTTTGCATCTTTGCTTTCGGATTCTTTCCTTCCTTCCTTCCTTCCTTCCTTCCTTCCTTCCTTCCTTCCTTCCTTCCTTCCTTCCTTCCTCCTTTCCTTCCTTTTTTCCTTCCTTCCTTCCTCCCTCCCTTCCTTCCTTTCTTCCTTCTTCCCTCCTTCCTTCCTTCCTTCCTTCCTTCCTTCCTTCCTTCCTTCCTTCCTTCCTTCCCTCCTTCCTTCCTTCCTTTCCTGTGATATTAGGGATTGAAACTTAGGCCTTCAGACTCAGCTCTACGCTTTTTATTTACTTCATTTTGAGAGAGTCCTATAATTCATTACAGTCCTTCTGCTTCAGTCTCTCAGGGTGCTGAGAACACACACATTTGCCACCACATCCAATTCCGACTTGTTCTTTTGTATAAGGCATTACAATTGTGTTTGCTGTCATTTATCTTGGATTTAGTTGAACTGCAGTGCTAGACTAAAAGTTGACCTCACCTTTTTTGTTGCTATTGTTTTTTTTTTTTTTTTTAGGTTGAGTCTTTCTATGTCATCCAGATGGCCTTGCACCCACTGTGTATCCTCTAACTTGCAGCAATCCTCCTGCCTCAGCCTCCCTGAGTGTTGGGATTATAGGCATGCACCATTACACCTGGACTGAGCTCACCTCTTATCAAATATACTGATATCTACCTCTTACTAGGCATATAATAAAGTCTTTTAAAAAATAAATACATGTTCTTTATAAAGCAGGTTTATATTCATAATGAAAGTGAATAGAAAGTACAGGTTTCCCATATACCTGTTCCCTCCACACACACTCAGCTTTCCCTGCTATTGGGGTGCCCCTCTACCTGTGCTACACTTATTACAGCTGATACGCTTGCACTGAAGCATCATTAAATCACCCCAACTCCACAGTTTACAGCAGAAGTCCCTCTTCCTGGTGCTAATCTGGGTTTTGAATGTATGTGTCTGGGGGGAAGGCATATTTCTGCTGTTCTCGCATCCTGCCGAGCAGTTTCACTATGCGAAGAGTTCTCTGTGCATTCATCCTGTGCATATTCTCTCGCTACAGCTTCTGGCAACTCTTGATCTTTTACCATCTCCATAGTTTTGCCTTTTGGAGAAGGTCATAGAGTTGGAATTATGCGGCATACAGCCTTTTCAGATTGGCTTCTTTTTCTAAGTAATATGCATTTAAGTTTCTTCCATGACAACACATTTCTTCTGAGTTCTCTTTGTTTTCAGTACTTAGGACTTAGGACTTAAGTTCTCTTTGTATGTTTTCAGTACTCAGGACTTAAGGATGTTACACGGGCTATGCAAACACTCTGCCACCAAGCTACATCCCCTCTCTTCTTTGTATATTTTAGGTAATAATCCATCTTCATATGCATTTTTGCACTTATTTGTTTTTCCAAGTCGATAGCTTATCTTCTCATTCTCTCCACTTGTCTTTTGTTGAAGCAAAACTTACTCATTTTAATAAAGTTCAGATTTATAATCATTTCCTTTAAGGATAGCTCCATTGGTGTTGTACAGTCATCATCACATCTAAGGTCATTTAATGTTTTTCCTAAGTTATCTCCTATGAGTTTTACAGCTTTGTGTTCTATATTTAGACCCTTGATCTATTTTGAGGCAATTTTTGTGAAGGAGGAAGATCAGCATTTAGATTCTTATTTTTTGAACATGGGTGTTCAGTGGTTCTAGCACCATTTGTAGAAAAAACCATTTGATTATTTATTTATTGGACACAGGATCTCACTATACAGCTCAGACTCATAGTGATCCTCCTGTCTCAGCCAGCTCAGCACTGAGATCACAGGTGTGCTGCACCTCCATGACTGGCTTTAGAGCAGCACTGGGGTACCACGGTTCCAGGACCAGGGTAGCATGGAGTGCCAGGGATCGAACCTGGGCCTTGTACTTGCCAGGCTGGTGCTTAGACCGCCAAGCTATCTCCCCAGCCTAAAAACCTATTTTGTCAAATACTGTTAAGTATATTTAGGTAGGTCTACTTTTGGGTTTGGCAATCTGCTCTTTACTCTATTTGTCTATTCTTGTGCCAGAATCTCAGTGCTCATTAGTGTAGCTAGCTGCTAATCCTTGGAGGTGGGTGTGGTCACTACTCTAACGCTGTTTCTTTAATATTGCATTGATTATTGTTTGTCTTTTGCCCCTCCATGCAAAATTTTAAAATCCACAAAATAACTTGCTGAGAGATTCTGATCAAATTCAAAGGAACTGACATCAAAACAAAATTGGGTCTTTCTATATATACAGGCACAGGGAGTATCTCTCCAGCTATTTAGTTCTTTTTTGTTACCTCTTATGAGAGTTATGCGGTTTTCCTCATTATCTCTTATGCATATTTTATTAGATTTATAACTCAGTATTTCATTTTGGGGGCTGTTAATATAAATATTATTGAGTTTCAATTTCAAATTCCACTTAAGCCTGACATAAAGTGACTGAGTTTCGTATTAACCTCGTAGCCCACAAACTTTGCTATAATTAAATGTTTTACAAGTTTCTGCAGGGTTTTTGGCCAATAATTTTGGAGTTTCCCCATAGCAATCATGCTTTTATCTTATTCCTCATTTGGTGCGCTTCATTTCTTTCAGTGGATCTGATTTTCTGACCCACAGCATTTTTCACCCTTTTCAAGATTTTCATTTTATTTTCTGCTCCCAGGGATTGAACCGGAATTCTGCACATGCAAGGGAAGAGTTCAACTACTGAACAGGCTGTAAATTTCATTTTGAGGCAGCATCTTGCTAACTTTCCCAAGACAGCTCAAATCTCTGGTCTTCCTGCTTCAATCTTCTGAGTAGCTGGGATTACAGACCTGTACCACACAGCCTTGTAGTGAAGAACTTGTTTTAATACTTCTTGCAATGAAAGTTTCTTTCAACATATTTTTGTTTGAGAAGGTCTCGCATAGAATGTGCCTAGTTTCGTGTGTGTGTGTGTGTGTGTGTGTGTGTGTGTAGTTATGCGATAGGCAGTGATGTTCCCAGAGCTTGTTACATCTATTTTGGTTTTAAATAATAAATGGGGGAAGTCTCAATAATTATTGTTTCAAATGCCACTTCTGTTTATTTCTTTCATTCTTTTGGCTGTCCCACTAAGTGTAGGACCCACAATTCTTGGGTGTTCTGTTCTTTTTGTGTTTTATCTTGGTTCTTTTTGCCTCTCCGTTTTAAATGAGTGATGTTTGAGGTGGTTGATTGTAATATCTCAAGGTCACTGTTTCTTTCCTCATCTATGTCATTAATCTATTAATGAACTTACCAAAGACATTCTTCTTCCTTATTATAGTGTTTGTTTTGGTTTTGGTTTTGGTTGTTTGAGAGAGAGAGAGAGAGAGAGAGAGAGAGAGAGAGAGAGAGAGAGAGAGTCTTGCTATGCAACTCAGACTGGCCTGGAACTCATGACGATCCTCCTGTCTCAGCCTCCTGAGTGCTGGGATTACAGGCATGTACCACCATGCCCAGCTCTGTTGTATTGTTCTTGATCCCTAACATACCTGTTTAATTCTTTCTCTATCTCACCTTACTTCATTCATTTGTTCTTCCCTGGTGTCTACTTTTCCATGACAGCTCTGTGTTTATGAATTTGAAGAAAATTCCTGGTCTGATGGTTCTAACCTTGCTGCTATGTCTGCTTCTAGTTCAGAAGCTAGTGTAGTCCCTTCACACTGGCTGTTTTGCCTTTCAGTATTTTATTATAAAGTTGGTCATAATGTACTGGATAAAAATCACTTCAGCAAATAGACTTTAGTAATGTGGTATACAATGTAGGGGCAGGAGAAATGTTCTTCAGTCCCACCGTTAGGCCTTAATCTGTTAGGAGCCTGTTCCTGTTCCTGTGAACTCTGCTCAGTTGCTCCTCTAGCAAGGTGGGGCAAGATGTCTGGAGGGCACAGGAGTCGGCTGTTTCCCTTACTTGACAAGGCAGGCTCCAGTGGGTGGAGCTCCTGATGTAAGGGGGCTTGACTTAGGGCTTTTTAACTCTGCAATGATGTGAAAGTGGCTTGTATTCAATAGAAATTCAAAGTTTTTGGCCAGCCAGATAGCTCAGTGGACTAGCACCTAGTTAGGCAGAGAACAGTGGCCAGAGTTTGATCCCCAGCACACTGTGCTGATCCTGCCCCCAGGATGTGCTGAGAAGGCAACTGAGACTGGGCGGGGGGACGGAGGCCCGAAATCTGAGAGCTTGGAAGGCTGAAAACAAGAGAATCGCCAAGAGTCTGAGCTGTGTAGTGAGACCCTGGAGACCCTGTACTAAATACATAAAATATAAAATAAAAAATTCAAATTTTGGATTTCAGTCTTTTCCAAGGCTAAGCACATAGGATACAGTAGTCTTTCAAGATACTGGGCAGTGGCAGTAAGCTGCAGCTATAATCAGCTGTGTGACCATAATGGTAAACAGCCCATACGACGCAGAGCACAGCATTGCTTGTGTTTTCTGTGATTTCACATTCCATCATGTCTTCAGTAAGTGTATAAGATATTAAACACTTTATATAAAACAGGCTTTGTGTTAGATGATTTTTCCAAAATGCAAACCAAAATATAAGCTCTTTGAGCCTTCCTAAATTACAGTAAGCTAAGCTCTGATGTCTGGAGGATTGTGCTACCCGAAATTTCCACTAATGAAATTTTCAACCCACCATGGGTTAATTGAAGTGTAATACCTTTTTTCAAAAAGAAAAGTATTTGGTTGTTACAGGGTCTCACTATGCAGCTTGGCCTCCTAGTGTCGTGATCCTTCTATTTTCAGCCTCCGAAGTGATGGGAGTACAGGCATTGCCCATGCTCAGACTCCGGCCGGCTCAGCTCACCCTAGGGATGGGGCTGGCGTACCATGTGGTGCTGATAAGCAGGCTCTTTAGCCCACTGGGCTATCATGTCGGCCCCTGCAATACCATTTTAAGTTGAGGAGCATTTATATTTATCTGCCTGGGGTTGGTAGGCCCTGAGAAAACTCCTGTAGGCTGTGCTCTTAGAAAATACTTTCTCCTGCTACCAGACATTGCTAAGGCACAATGCTCTGACGCACAGTGTCTACTTCTCCCTTCCTGTTGCAGAAGCCCGGAGAAAATTTCCCTCCAATATTCACTATGAGAACCAGGCTGACTTCCTGGAGACAAAATGGACAAAAGTGCAGAGCCCTCATCTCCATTACGAGGCCCCCCTGAAGTTTCAAACTCTCAGATTTCACTACTCTGAGTCTAGTAATTCATCAATTACCGTCCCCGGTTCCCACCTCAGCTCTTGTTCTGTAGAGATTTTACTCCTGGGTTTCTGCTCTGGTCAGCTGCCCTCTCCATATTCCCATCTGACTCTCTAATTTGGGAGGTAGTGGCTTGCCCTGTGACCTTAATTTTTTTTACCTGAATTCAAGGAGAACTTTTTTTCTCCATTTTTTTTTTATTGCTGTTAGAACAAAGTGGAGACTTCTGAAGTCCTTAGATGCTTGACAACAAACTAGTGACCTGTTAAGATCTTTTCATTTTTTGTTTATCAAGGTTTCTTATATAACTTTTATGTTTAGCAAGCTCTTAGAGATTTTTGTTAAAACTTGCTCAACATCTTTGGCAGTAAGTCATATTCACAAGTACTTTCTAACCACTAAGTACCTTCTCCAGTACTAGGAATCAAACCAGGGGTGGTCAAGCACTGAATTATATCCCCAGCCCTTTTAAAATGTCTTATTGCAAGATAAGTTCCTACTAAGTTGCCCAAGCAAAACTTAAATTTGTGATCCTCCTGCCTTAGTTTCCCAGAGTGCTGGTCCTAGAGGTGTGCACCACTGTGCCTGGCTCATTACACTTTGAAAAAATTTTATAAGCATATCCATCCATCCATCCTTCTATGTCTTACATAAACAATCTCACTTAAACCTTATAAAAATCACATTTTTATTCCTATTTTACTCATATGGAAGCTGAAACAGAGGTTCCATGTTCTGTCACAAAAGACCACAGGCAGTGAGCCCTGAAGGTAGAGCTCAAACCCAAAGTGCATGCTGTGAAAGCATGTGTGGCATCATGTTCCTTTAGCTGCCAACTCCAAAATGTAATATAATTTTAAACTGATTTAATTATGAAGAAGACAAATGATCCAACAGATTATTTCTCATTTTAGTTATGTTTTTTTAATCTGCCAGGATATATCAGGAAGGCTCTCAAACATATGAAATTACTGAAAAGAAAAAGGCTTGATTATACATCTCACATAGATCGCTGCAAGATGGGATTATGTTTTCAAGTAGTTCACCCAGAAACTGAGGTTTGTGCAGAACCAGCATGCAAACATCCTCCCACCAGAAGGCATTCTTCACAAGGCCAAAGATATTCCTCAGTGGCTAACATAGCACACAGGTGCTGGGAAAAGACTTGTGCATCCAGATGAACAGAAACACGCCTGATACTCTAGGACAAATTAGAACTGAGTCTCACATAAATACGACCTGAAGGGTACCAGTGTCATAAGCCAACGAAAGTTGTTCCGGTTTTGTAATGTTTACACTGAGCCTCGCCATAAATAACAGACAAGCGAAGATAATCACTGTCAAAGGGCAGTGCCAGCTGCACCAGCAAGCACGCACCCGTGTCAGCCCAGCCTCCGCTGGGTCTGCACTCATAAGTCACTGAACCTTTTGTTCTCTCTTCTTTGTGGAAGCATGGCTTCTCTGTGCCACTCAAATATTCTCCTTTTCTGAAGACTAATTCAGAGTTAAAAGGAAGTCTAAAAACTACTCTGACTCTACTGGAATTTATTCTGATAGGTGCTGGAGCTTGACTATGTACATACACCCCCCCCCCCAAAGGCACATGTTGAAACCTGACTCCCACCTTATTGAGAGGTGGGGACTTAGAGGAAATTAAATCAAAAGGTGGAATATTTATGAATATGTTTAATACCTTTGTTAAAGAGGCCAAGTCCAGTGCTTGTCTGCCCCTGCTGCCACAAGAGGCTGCAGGAAGAAGGCATCATTCACAAAGCCCACAGTGAGACACGAGACCCGCTGGAGCCTGATGTTGGGCTTGCAGCCTCTGGAAGTGGGAGGAATGCATTTTGTGGCTCATAGATTACTTGGTCCAGAGGAGTGCTATGTTGTTATAGCAGCCTGAGCAAACTGCAAGGGTGGCTTTGGGCTATATGAGTGGCAGGAACAGAAAGGTTGGACCAATATGCGCGTCCTGTGGTTGTTAGTCAGTGTCACGAGATTAATCACCACGTAAACTGCATGCCTCACCTTACTCTTATATAGTTGGCAAAGGAGCAGCACCTTCATTCAATTTATACCATGCAAAACATGTTTCTCAAGAGCACAAATAAAGTGTCTGAAAACTCACACTCAACAAACCCATTCAGTACTCTTTAATTGTGTATTAGAGCAGACTGTTTATGTCTTAAAATACAAGAGCTAATCTCATTTGGTTTAGGAAATTTGTGGATGATAAATATCTAGTATATTATGGGTAGTTCTATTAGATACTTTAAAATTTTTTTTTCCATTTATTGAATACAGGATTTCACTATACAGCTCAGACTCATAGGGATCCTCCTGTCTCAGCCTCCCTAATGCTTGGAGTACAGGTGTGTGCCACCATGCCAGGTACTGGTGGCCTGAATGTTATGCCTGGGGTTCTGTGACAGGCATGGCATGAGGTACTGGGGAACGAACCTGGGTCCTCGCTCTTACTAGGCAGGTGCTTAGACCACTGAGTTAATTCCCTAGCCCTAGATATCTGTTCAGTATATCACTGCTTTGTCTTCCATTTATTTCTCTGCAATGCATATCTGCTCGGGGCTGGTTCCAGCACAAGTGTCAGATCAAGAACCCATGATAGAAGTATTGTGTGCCAAGTATAAGAGAAGAGAGCTCAGAAAACAGAATGGGCAACAGTGCCTTTGGGAGGCACTCAGAGGAGGAAGTCCCTGGTAGACATGTACCAGGGCCACTGTATTATCTTTAGCAGAAACAGATATCAGGGAGCTGGGAAGATGGCTCAGTAGAATAAATGCTTGCCTGGCAAGCTCAAGGGCCTGAGTTCAATCCCTGGTTCCACCAAAAAAAAAAAAAAAAAAAAAAAAAAAAAAAAAAAAAAAAAAAAAAAAAAAAAAAAAAAAAAAAAAAAAAAAAAAAAAAAAAAAAAAAAAAAAAAGAAAAGAAAGAAAGAAACAGAGAACAGAATGGTTGAAATGTAGGTCTCTTCTAGTTAGACCCTTACTTCCCAAGAATTATTGCATCACTTCTTCAGGCTTGTGAAAGCTCTGTAGTTGTGCATATACTTGGCCTTAAATTATTCTGAACAAAGTTCGCATGTCAAACTTCATACACTAATGGCAAGATCAGAAGAGTGGGTCTTCCAGGGTTAACATACTCTGAAATATTGTCCAGTAATGGAACATTTGGACAGGGGCTCTCTGAAAAGTGCTACAGACCAGGCACTTAACAACCCAAACGGACAACAGAAGCACAGTAAAAACGAACATTCCTCATGCCAGCAAATGGCAATAAAGAGCAAAGGTTAACAAAAGCAAAAGATCGGATAATTTCTTTTTCTTTTTCTGCGGAACCAGAGATTGAACTCAGGCCCTTGTACTTGCCAGGCAAGTGCATATTCTACTGAGCTATCTCCCCAGCCCTGGATAATTTCTGAGAGTTGGAAACACTGCATTTTAAGGAAAAGATACCTTATCTTCTGACTCATTCAAAGTTCCCTTCCAGCTTACTGCCTTCCCTGTTTTCTTGTCCTTTCTGAGTATTACACTTGCTTCTGGCAGAGGAAGGGAGGAAGCTCCACCCAGTGCCCTCTGTCACTAGCGCATTTACCCTTCAGGTGTCCCACAGATGCCCCTAGGACAAAAGACAACAATCCTGGAGGATGAGAGGCAGGACTCAGAGAACAGTGGTTCAAACAGAAATAACGCTGTTCAGGTTGCCTTGGCTCCTGTCACTTGCTCCTGGCAGCTGTCCAACCTCACCAAGGTGGGAGAGGTCTAGGTCCCTGGCTCCTCTACCTGGGCTGCAAGGCTAATTCTTGTGATTTAATTTCCACTGATATCTCCAACCGCATATCAGGCAGGACACCCTGACCAAATGACACAGTGCCCGACCTGATGCACCAGCGTGGCAAGTTCTCAGACAGCCACTGCCCAGCTGTGTTTGTTAGGTTTACATATAGAAACAATCATTGTTGAGCAAAAGAGGCACATAATTACTAGGCAAAGGGCATTTTTTTGGAGCAAGCAGTTGGTTTCATTTATTCCTGACTTCATTGCGATGCGTATCATAAAGCAAACACTAAGGGGAAACCAGCTCTTGTTCATGACAATCATCTTTTCTGTTCAGTTGTCCTTTTGGTGTCTTACAGTGAGAGCTGGCAACTGCCCCCTAAATCTATCTATCTATCTATCTATCTATCTTTCTTTCTTTCTTTCTTTCTTTCTTTCTTTCTTTCTTTCTTTCTTTCTTTCTTTCTTTCTTCCTTCCTTCCTTCCTTCCTTCCTTCCTTCCTTCCTTCCTTCTTTCTTTCTTTCTTTCTTTCTTTCTTTCTTTCTTTCTTCTTTCTTTTTCTTTCTTTCTTATATTTGGTACAGGGTCTCACTACACAGCTCGGACTTGTAGTGATCCTCTTGTTTCTGGCTTCCCCGGTACTGGGGTAACAGGTATGAGCCACCACGCCTGCTCTTGGTTGCTGGCTCAGTGTGCCTGGGGGTGGAGCTGGCATTGTGTGTGGTGCCAGGGATCGATCCCTAGTCCCTGAGCTTGCCTAAGGAGGAGCTTAGTCTGCTGAGCTATTTTGCCAGCCTGCCACTATGAATTTCACTGTAAAGGCTTAATAGAAATGGTTTAATTAAAAATTAAAAATAATAAAATCTTTCATCCAATGAAGTCAAAGATATTACTTATGTTTGCAAGAAACATAAAAGTTTTGTTTAAAGAAGACAGGAGCGAAATTAAAATCAAGGAAAAATCATCTTTGCTCTGGGCAGTATGCGAAGTTCCTCATATAGACAGTGACGAAAGTAACTTGCTTACCTTGTAGTTGTTCATGATCTCAGCTAGCCAGGGCTTAACTGACTGTACTGTATCTTCCCGCAAGTACTTCTCCGCTTCAGCTCCATTGTTGAAGGTGTGGTTTCCCACATGGATAGCTTGTCTCACTTCTGGGAGTGCCAAAAATTTCTCGTAGTAGCTTTGATCCTCAGGGTCCTAGCAGAGAGCATGTCAGAAATACATCAGGGAATACAATTCTGTGTTGGGAAAACCTGAGGATTTCCTATAACATGTAATGCTGTGTGTGACACAGCTGCTGTCCGCATTCCTGAACCTTTAGCTAGGACATGCTGAGATGATTGGAGCAAGATCCCTTCAGTACGAATCGGAATGGTCTGATATTCTTGCCACCGATTCCAATTTGCAAATGCCGACTTTCTTGTGGAGAAGCTAATCTTGTGCAAGCTAATCTTTCCTGACTATAATTAGAAAATCCCTCAGAGGTAGAGATTGAGAAAAGAGAGGAGATTATCTCAATTAGTGGTTCCTTGGTATCTCTATTGCAAAGTCAAGGGGCATGGGATGGATGGTGGATTCGAAGTCAAGCATTTCTTTTCTATGTTCTGCTGATTATTAAAGTCATGTAAAATACCAAGTGACTATAATTTTTTTGAGACAGGGACTCAGTATGCAATTCAGGCTGGCCTTGTACTCAATCTTATAGCCTCCAGGCTGGTCTTGAAATTTCAGAGATCCTCTTCACTGAACTGGGATTCCAGGCATGTGCCACCATGCCAGGGTCTGGGGCCCCATGGTGGGAACCCACATCCAAGGCTGAGATGGTACATCTGGGACTGAGACCGGATGAAATGAGGGGCTGGGGATTGAACTCGGGTCCTTTGGCTTGCTTACAGGTGACTATAACTTAAAGAGGAGAAATACGTCAGCTGTGCCAACATGATCCTTTATAAAGGGGATGTGAAAAAAGAAATTTCTCCATAAAAATAACATTGCATAAAGATCTCTGCAATAATTGTCATGCCAGAATGAAAAACGAATAAATGTTTATTGAAAATAAACTTTAAGGGGCCGGGGAGATGGCTCAGTGGAAGAAGTGCTTCCCTGGCAAGCGCAAAGGCTTGAATTAAATCCCCAGTTCCGCAAAAATTAAAATAAATAAATTAATTAAACTTTAAGTTACAAAAGAACATTATAACTGTGAGGGTCTGAGTCCAACAATGTACTTCATCAACACTTGTTGTTAACTGTGAGTGTATTTCACAGAAAAACTGTGAGTATATTTCACAGAGAAAAATTCAAGCATAAATTTGGATTCTCTTTTCCTCAACATGTGGTGTGCTCTTGATAGAATCTTAATCCAAAACCACAGAGCTGGCAAATTCCCCTGGAATTGGCTATATTTTATTTACAAATAGTTCATGAATGAGGCAATTTTAAAAACTGAATGTATTATCAAATGCACTAGACAAAGATTATGCAAATCCAAACCCCACTTTGGTTTCTTTTCTCTTATTTGATTAGTTCTACATAAAAGACAGCAACTTTGGCCTACTTTTATGAAAGAAACTACTTGAATACTTTAAGAAATATTCCAGTGGGCTTGAAGTGAGGGCCATACTAAATGCACCAAACCTCTCAAGTTAAAAGACAAAACAAACATTTTCATAAATGCGGTGGTGGCAGCTTTGATTATCCAAGCCATCTTAAGTACTGAACAAGGAATGCAGGCATCTGCAAGGCGCTCATAAGCAGGCTTGAAACCGAGGCCTGATCACCCAGGACTGCAGGCCCAGCCCGCCCCTGCTTTGTGAAGGTCCCGTTCTCCACGTGGCAAGCTTCTGGGGGAGGGCAGGGGTGCACTGAGTTCCCCAGAAATTCTCCTGCCTTATCTGAAACACCACATTCTCAACAAGCAGATGATGGCATGTGCAGCATCAGTGGGAACCAAATGCCACAGGTCAGTGGAGCACACCCAGCTCTGCACTCCGGACCCGTTTGCTTGGTATGAATCCGAGCTGTGTGTGCAAACATCGTATTGTCTCGCTAGTGTAAGAACACAAAAGAGTAAATCAAATCTGAATGTACAGCAGATACTGTGAAAGGGAAAGAAACTGTTCAAAGGGAGGAAGCAACTGGGATGAAGGAGCGGAGAAAAGAAAGGAGAAAGAAACATATATGTATAGACAGAGAGGATGGCTTGGATAATTGTACTGCTGATTTCAATTGGTCTGTTGAAAGGAGCAGTTAATGCTCTTCCTTTTTAAGTTCTTGTAATACTTTGACCAGTTCTGCATGTTTATTTATTTTTATTTATTTATTTATTTATTTATTTTTGTCTTTTTGAGACAGGATCTCACTGTGCAGTTCAAGCTGGCCTTAAGCTCTCTTTGTAGCTCAGGCTGGTCTCAAACTCACAACAATCCTCCTGCCTCAGCCTCCCAAGTGTTGGGATTATAGGCATGCACCACCACGCCCAGCTATGTTTTTTTTTTTTTCTGCATGTTTAGATATGTAATATGAGCAACTAATTTGGACACAACAGTATGCAATATTACAACCAATGTTGAATTCCTATTGCTTACTTAGTAAAATTCTACATCACTTCTAATGTTTGTTTTTTTTTTTTACTATTTTTATTCTCTTTACAAAACAAACAAAAATAAAATAGAAAAACAAAGTGCATTTAATTTTGTTTAAAAATTCAGGTATAATGTTTCTTAAATTAGAGAGAGCTTGGTTTTGCCAAAAGTTTTAAACCAACAATACTACGGTTTTTTAAATGCTGTTATTACCGTGCACTGTAAAAAGTTGTAGTAATTGGTACATCCTGTCACATTCTGGAAGAAAGAGGGCTCTCTGCTTAGGTCACCAGCTAGCAGACTATCCAGTACCTAGGTTGGAAGAGAGGGAGAAAAAAGGAAAATATCACAGGAATGACATTTATCGCTTCATGTGGTCAGAATATTTTCACGCTTCCATTGTCCCATTCTCCAGGCATTCGTTGCAGGTCTCTGGGCTAAGCACTGCCCTAGGCTTCAGGGAAACCTTGGGAACAAGGCAGCCTCTCCCCTCAGAGGGTGGATTCTGGGGGGAGGCAACAAGTGGGCATCACTAGGAAAAACAGGCCATAGGTTAGGGGTTAGAGAGTGATAAGGAGACAAGGACAGGGGGTGGCATAGATGTGCGCACACAGGGAACACTGGAGGCAGCATCACTCCTAGGAGGTGGCGTTTCAGTTAAGACCCAGTGGATAGAAGGAAGCAAGTCATCCAGACAACCAGGGGACAAACATTCCAGGTGGAAGGCTCAGCAGCGCCACTGTGGTGGGAAGGAGCCTGGTGGGAAGGGGTGCTTCAGATTGTATCATGGAGGATGTGGGCCTAAATGCAGGGCTGGGAGTTAGTGGGCCTTATCTGTGGAGTACTGTCATGGTCAGCAAGGAGTGGGAGTCATCAGCAGGCCTGTGTGCATCAGGGAGGGAATGGCAGCAAGATGCATTTAACCAGGATTACGGTGTAGCCAACGGAGGTGGATGAAGAGTGAGGGGCTTCAAGGTCAGGAAGGTGAGACCCTGGGTGTAAGTTAGTGAAGACCTGAGGAGCTGGAGATCATGATGAGGCGGCAAGAGCAACAGGTTGGAAAGGAACATGGGGTGGGGGAATGAGGTTACAGTAGTGAAGCAGCCAAAGTTCTTCTAACCAAGCTGAGTGCCTGGCTCTGGAGAAGGGGTCACCCTTTATCCTCCCAAGGAAAGCACCTGCTTGCTAAACTGAACCCATAGGTGTTCAGCCCCCATCAAGTGTCTATCTTTTTCTAAGTTTCTCACTGAGAGGGGATACTATAGGCCAGTAGTTGTCCAGCATTTTGGGAGCTCATCTTTGGGGGTTTTATCATCTGTACCAATGGAAGTCTAAATCAATGTTTAGAAGAATGGATTTGAGATCAAGTGTGATGGTGCACACCTGTAATCCCAACACTTGGGAGGTTGAAGCAAGAGAATCACTACAAGTTCAAGGCCAGCCTGGGCTACAAAGTGAGCCCAAGGTCAGCCTGAACAGCATAGCAAATCCATGTCTCAAAAAGACATAAATAAGCAAATACATACATACATACATACATACATACATACATACATACATACATAAAAGAATGGATTTGCTTTCAGAAAGAATAAAACATCATCTGCTGTCAAACAAATAAAGCAGGCAGTCCAAGCTCATGAGGTCCACTTCCTGGGTATAACTCATCTCACAAAGAGACCGCTACTGCACAACACTGTCACAGAAAGGAGGAGATGACATGACCATGAATCTACTCTTCTGTACCTTGCATGACCTCTCAGATATAACAGGATGTTTTATAGAATGTTTGAAAACTGCTGCAGGAGAAATGCTGGAATTGGATTGGAAGGAATTACTAGCCACAGCCTGCCATTATCCTTTGCTATGTGTTTTGGCAATTAGTTGCACCCGATGGGTCTCCACAAGCTCAAAGCAAAATATGCACACCTGTGCAAATTATTCTCCATCTCTAGAGTCTCTTCTGCCTGTGAGGTACTGCTTCTCAACTAATGAAAGAAGTTGAGAAGTTCAAACTCAGAGCATCAATCAGGTATCATTGAGGCTCAAGATTCCAGAGTCTGTGTTCTCTCTGATTTCAGGATCTTCTGCAGACTACACATGTACTGCACCCACTGGTTCACTGTGCTATTATTCTCCCCATTTTCCTTAAAAAGCCAAAGTCTCTAACTTTATCACTCAACGTATTAGACTAATGATCAGGAAGACATCTCAACTCTTTAAATCTTTTAGTTTTTCTCCAACTTTGTTGGTTTTTGTCATTTTGCTAGTGACAAAAAATCTGGTTTGGGAGAGATTCCTTTTTAAAAAAGAAGCTCCTTATCTCCCCAGCCCTGCAAGATGGGTTTTATATCCGGGTAGAAAGATAGATAGGCAGGACTAATCAGGGAAAGTTTAACAAGAAAGTTTTAACTAAGGTCAACAGAGTCTCAAGGAAGATGTCTCAGTTATCATAGCATTTACTTGACATCAAAAAGTGAATTTGATACAATTATTACTGACTTAGATGCAGCATGCTGAATTGTAACAAGTAAAAATTTTATGTTGGGAACCAGCTGACCTGGGTCCAGATCCTAGCATGGCCACTGACTATCTATCTCTATTATCTTGAATAAATTATTAAATGAAAATAAAAATAAAAAAGAGCTCCTGAACTATGTTCATGCTGCACATAAAAGACTCAATCTTTTCAATAGTCTCCCTAACCCAGTGGGTTACGCACCACACTACCTTCCTCACACCACTGAATTCCTCAAATGCTCTTCCTCCAGACACTGCTTGATCTCTGTATGCTTCTTTAAAAGGCTATTAAATACCTCATTTGCATACTGCTGCCATAATTCACAAAATTTGGCTTTGATTCTAAAGGTTTGCACTTTGTCTTGATCTCTGACTCCAACAGCAGATCATCTAAAACCAATCTTGTTTTTGTTTTTCTTCTTCTGTGTTTTAGGGAAGGGTCTCCAGAGTGTTCAGGGTCTCACTATTAGATCGGACTTGTAGTCTGATTCTCCTGTTTACAGCTTCCCACGAGCTAGGATTATAGACCAGGTGCCCACCACCATGCCCAGTCTCAATTGCCCTCTCAGTATGACTGGGGACAGGGCCAGCACAGCAGGCCCAGGCGTTGAACCCCCAGGCCCTGTGCTTGTTTGCAAGCACTTTAATCTGCTGAGCTATTTGACCGGCCCCTAAAACCAATCTTGAAAATAATGCCATCGTGAGTGGGAGCACAACTCTGTGTGGAACCTCTAAGATCCCTTTTTTTCACATTTACAATAGCCAAGGAAAGCTTGACTCTACACACAGCAGCTACATCTAGTGTCCTGACACAGAGGGGAGGGCATATGGGACTCTTTAGGGAGGGCAGGGACTTCCCTGTCTCAACCCATTTGCAAAGTTGGCTGCCATCAGAACTTAGAGCAAGGGGGCCTCTGCCTTGAGGAATTTCAGGCAGTGCCCTCAAAAATGAAGCATGCTTGTGAATGAAGGGTAACCTTAAGTTACCCCTTTCTCCCTCCATTTGTCCTTCTCCTATTTTGAACTGAACCAGAGGCTCAGTTACCATCTGGCTTCTGCCTAAGTAACTATGATGACTGCAGGTACATATGCTGGGACAGTCTGTGCCTAATGACAAGCAGATTAAAGTCCTCAAAATTTAGTCCTTGCTTTATTTACCAATGTGTCAAACAGAATGACTCTTTAATAAACATGGCAAGGAAGATTGTGTAAGTATGGCTTTTATCTGCTCTGGACCAAAACATTCAATTCTCTGTGTCCTAGTATTTTGTATACTAGGACAAGACTCACATTTTATATGACAAAATAGGAGACAAAAGGGTGAAAAATATAACCATAGTATCAGATTCTCTGGTTTAATTTTCAGACAGCAATGAAACAACATTCACAAATACCAACAGCTCTTTATAAAAGTTTCACATTGCCACACTTCATAATCTTTGCTCCTAACACACAGGGGCATGTGCCATTTGCTGCATTTTATATGACAAAATAGGAGACAAAAGGGTGAAACTGCTGCATACTGCAGTCAGTTTTCCAGCTGAACCCCTGTCGTGGACATAACCCTTCCGAAAGGATGAGGGTGTATGTGGTGCATCCACTTCCCAGGCTGCCTCTCTTCTGATTTCCCCATGACTGGTGTGCCTTTAGGTCCTACACAGCTTTTAAAGACATCTGAACAGTTAATGAAAGGCGCAGTTAGATAAACACTCCAATATAGTCGCCGGTTAAAAACACAGCCAAAGTAAATGTGAAGAAATCGGACAGTTCTTTTCTTCTTTCTGCATCCACCCCTGATCTAAGACCTCCCCACCCATCTGAGAGAGTAGAGCATATATTCCTTCTCTCAGTCAAAAGTGCTTGAGCACTGTGGCGCTTCTACAGAACCCTCCTCTCCTCAGCTGGTTTTAATTGCTCAAGGGCAGCCCTGGGCCCCAAGACTCACTTCAAAGGCCTTCAGCCAGTTCTGCTCCTTGATGTGTCTTATACACTCATCACTCTGCTTCTGGAAGTACTTTTTCTGCTGCTCATCCAACAAGCCAATTTCATACAGGAATGCTGCATAGCCCCCAATAATCTGAAGACAAAAGAGACACGTACAAATGCCAGAGAAAGGGAGAAAAAGATGGAGCTTTGAGAAATCCATCTGCTTTATGAAGTAACTTAGTAATTGTCAATTTTGTGAAATTGGCCAAGTAAGACAATTATACACACAAATATACACAGGTATCCTAAAAAAAAAACCCACACAAGTATACTGTGTGCATGCAGATACACACACACACACTCTCTCTCTCTCTCTCTCTCTCTCTCTCTCTCTCTCTTTTGTACTTGTAGCCAAGGTAATGTCATAAAAGAATGACACAATGAAACAGTAAAAAGTTGAAGGCTTAAATCATAAAGTCACCTGATAACTGCTAGGCCTATCTGACCAGAAAGGATCTGCTATCTCTAAGAGATAAAAGGAAAAGAAAATTCAAGACACCCACCGATTCAGGGTCAGAATATGCATCTCCAATAGCAATTCCTTTCAGGTGGATCTTGAACTCCCGAACAGGGTTGAGAGAGTGGATATAGTGGGCGATGGCTGGCACGTATTTCCCTGCGTAAGACTGAGAAGGATAGGGGTTATCACAGAGGATCACAACCTGAAAGTAGTTCAGGTAAGTGAGCTTAGGCTAATTAGAGCAACAGCGACGTGGCAATGCTTCCACATGTGATACCCTGAGGCCTTCAGACTGTCAGTGTGACAACTGCAGAGTTTTGTCTCTCCCTTCTTTTGTCACACCCAATAGCACTGAGTGACACATAAGTCACAGCTTATGTACACCAGGAATAACAAACATGCAACAAAAATCACCATTTGAATTTCCTTCCGAAATAAAATGATGTACAATAACATACACAATTCTCACATCTGTTGGGCTTTGTTCTACATAACTTCCTTAGAGAATATTCATACTTTATTAAAGAGAAAAAAATCTCATCTAAATCTAAGCCTTCAAAATCTATAGAATGATACAAATTTTGAAATCAATGTATTTTTAAAGGAATAGAAGGATAAATGGAAACTAACATTTATTGGCCACTGAAACTTTCACTTGAATTTATTTCTATCTCTAACCTTTTCCCAGCATGGGGTTCTTTTCCAAGGTCTAAATATTGTGTAGAAATCCTTTCACTGAACAAACATGATAATACCTCTCCCTTTAGACAATGCTGAAAAAGTACTACAATTGACCCAGTGATATATTTTAAACAATTTTACATTTCTTTCCATAAAACCCTGCCCTATTAGCATCTCCCATGTCCTGTGTTAGAAATGAAGCTCCTTCAAGCTTTCCTGCAGCCTCCTCTTCAATACATGTTAATTTGTTCAAATTTCCCAGTAAAACTCTCACCGTCAATTCCTTAAACCCATTTCTCTCTTGCAGCCCCATAAGAGCCCACTAGCCGCACTGGCCAATGCTCTTCTCTTAGAATGGCTCCATGGTGTGGGTCTCCTCACATCCACTCCACTGCCCTACTGCAGCCACTTCTTTGTTCAAGTGTCTTAGTGATTCCCATTCACCTCAGAGTAGAAGCTAAGGGCTCCTGGGGGACACGAGGATGAGGGGAGCCGCGCTCATCCTCCTCACTCCCTACAGCCTTCTTGCTCATTCCTCTCTCACCCTCCCGGCTTCCAACCCTCCCTTCCATATTCCAAGCAGACCCATCTGGCTTTTGCATTAGCTGCTCCCTCTCTGGAATGCTTTCTCTACAGATGTCCACATTGCCACTTCCTCATGTCCTGTAATGAACCCACCTAAGAGCTCCTGGCCTTGGCCACTCTATCGGAAACTTGATATTCCTACTTTCCTAGTTTTGTGTTTCCCTTCTCTCCTTCACTTTGTTCTTGGTCCTTGTCACTCTCCTACAAATTTCACTTTCAAAAATCTAGATGTAGACTCAAGACAGACTATCACCCTTGTGTGGGTAACTGAAAATGCACAGCACCTTTGCATTGTCTCAGGGACTCTGTGGCTCAAAGGTTGGGAACTCCTGAGAGGTCTTGCTTGATCCATGCCATAGCCACCTGCTGGGGACACTACTATGCAATTTCAAGATGGGGAATCAGGACTCAGAGAGGTTAAGTGATGGAGCCACACCATACCCTATGCCCCCTCCAAAATTTAAACTTCTTTCAAACTGATGAAAGAACACAGTTTATATGCCAGATCCTCATTGATCCAGTTCTCCTACACAGTAATACATTGTTAGGCAAAACGTTGCGTCAAAGCAGTTCTTTCATGCACACTCATGAGTACATTTAGCTATAAAGCTGTGCTTATGCATCAAAAAGTTGATTCTTCTTGCATAACTGTGGTATGTATTCTTGTTAGTGGCAATAACTGGACATATTTCAAATAAAATTTCTGTAAGTTACAAAAAAGCACATTTCCTTGAGTAATTACTTCACTGATAAAGACATTATACAAACTTTATTTAACAATGACTTATTGAACAACACTTTTGTCAAATACATTAATGCTAGATATTTGAGAAGTTGTGAAATGAATAAGGCTAATGTTTTCCCTTGTAAAGCTACTGTGTCTTTTTTTTTTTTTCTTTGGACACAGGGTCTCACTATGCAGCCCACATTCATAGTGATCCTCCTGCTTTCTGCCTCCCTAGTGCTGGGATTACAGGTGCGCGCCACCACGCCCGGACTCCAATCGCCGGCTCAGATCGCCGGCGCAGTGCACCTGAAGGCGGGGCCGGCGCGGGCTACTGTGTCTTTTAAAACCACATCACAGGAACCTCACCTCAAATGTGATGGCTCAAATCCTACCAATTCTTTAATTATTATTCCCACAATGTATACATTGTCTAACAAAGTAGTTACATAAAAACTGATAAGTGACTTACCTATTTACTTATTATTTCTAATTTTTTTTCTCTATTGGAAATCAATGCATATGCCTAAAGTGTGCTTTTCAGTGGTACTACATATCAGGTTTTGTTATAGTTAGGTCTAGCAGTGAAACACCAGTCTTCATTCCTTCTGAGGTGGAAGGACATACACCTTACATTAATAGGCAGATAAGGATAAAAAATTTAACCTAAAGCATTCACAGTTTTATCACTCCTTTTCGCTGGGACCATCATGTGAAACTGGACTATGACCAGATAGGAAATTACGAAGGAACACACACTTGAGTTTTGAGCATCTACTGTGAATCAAGCTATGTCACCTAATTTAATCTCAGTGTGTTCGCAGTTAACATTTTCCTATATGTTACAATCATGAAAACAAATAGGTCTGTGCATTTCCGTCATGTGCCTAGCATGAATTCCATCTACCGAACCCTCACTTCTCACACCATTTTAAGTCAGCGGTTCAGGAATGCACCAGGGGCCTCCCACTCCCTCACTGCTTATACATATTCCTTACTTGCTAAGCTGATCATATATGAAAAAGACAGTGAGGTGACTAATTCTAGAATCACTTCCAAACACAGTCTCTCCAGTATTCACTCCACACCTGCCAACCTGACGGCGATGACACTCTCCTCACTTCGCTGCTTCTAGCGACTGTCATACACTTCCTTGCTCTGCATCAGTGTGACAAATCCTCCACTGCCTTTTTCATTAATAATTTCATTGGATGAGTGACTCAAACCATCACACAGCAGGCAATTATGGGCCTACGTTTTTAAAAACAGATGGAGAAACAGTCTAACAAAATTTCAATTTTCACCTTCCTTGTTAAGATATCTTTCTTTCTTTTTGAAAACTAGGCCTATTCTTTCTGATTTTTTTTTTTGTTTGTTTCCCAATTTAACGACCTCTGATCACCACAAGCACTTCAAGTAGCAACCAGATAATAAGCCAAGTATATTTTATTTAACCTAGTCTTCTCTCTGCATATAGAACTCCATGTGGGCGGGGGCAGGGGAGTTAGATATAACTGTCTTACAAACTAGTAGACACCTCTCCGGTCCCTTAGGCTTAGTCCTGTGACCTTGCTCTTTTCAGAACTCTTGCTCCTTTTGTTCTGAGTCCTGCTCATGATGATAACAACAGTAACCACAGGAACTCTCAGTCCTGCAGCTTCTCCAACCTCTCCAGCGTGCACACCAATGTGGGCAGCAGCTGGTCAGCGACGTCTGTGAATTAGTACTAACCTCCCAACATCAGATCAGATCTTGGCCTCATAAAGGCTCAGAGCAACATCAAAGCAATTATAAAGGGACAGAGGAAAAGCGCAGCCAGAAACTATCTGACACTTTATTTTGGACTTTGGCAGTGACCTTCCAATAAAGAACTTAGCCAGATAAACATATACGCCTTACACAACAGTCCAAAAGCCACCGACTGACACATCTGGAGTTTAATCTCCCCTTATTATTCCTTTCTAATATTTAGAGGAGCTTCGAGCTGCCAACTCTAGCATTGTTCTTGTTCTGTTCATTTTCCCCACAGTGCATATCGAAGCACACCACCACCAAGAAGAAGCAGAATATCACTGTGTGTTCGTGGACACTTGTATTTTCTAAGTTTAAAGAAGCAATAAACCTTCACATTTCCTCTGACATCAGAAGGGTTTCAGAGCCTGGCTCTCGATCTTTTATTTCCCCCCATGAGAAAAAGGTCTCAGCATCATAGCGGTGTAGTAGTTTCAAATCTTGCTCTGCAATCTTCCTGAGTGCTTAAATGTTTGGAACAGCCTGATGGAAATCACATGAAGAGCATATTGTACTTGTAAAAATAGTCTAGAGAGAATGTAATGCTTGGTTAATTATCCAGATGTGTAAAAGTACAATGAAATTAGACTTAAAGAAACTTGTAATTGTGTATTCCATTTGAATTTCTCCCTTCCTACATGTTTCAACAGCAGCCATAGCTGGCTTACTATTCTCTTGCCACCCAGCTACTTTTTGGGGATGAAAAAGATTCCATATCTAATTTCAAGCGTCAACCCACTCCTTCAGAAGGGAAAAAAACCAGCAGAGAATAATATTACAATGGAAACAATGTCCTTTTACAGAAATTTCACATATGTTCACAGTTACTATTGTTTAAGCTATTCTCAGTCGGCTAAATTTCTTATTAAAGTTTAGTAGAAAAAAATAGACACAGTTGTACTCCAACTCTGCTTTGTTTCTAGGTATACATACATTTCACAGCATGCAGGACTTTATCAGTGACTATGAGCAATGGCTTTGTAAAAGATGCACTTAAGACAGGGTTAGGCCCTCATTCTACCTGGTTCCTGTACGGAGTTAGGCCCTTATTCTACCTGGTGCCTGGCAGAAAGGTGGAGAAGGGAAGTGCTTCTCTTTCCTGCACTACAGTTTTCAGCCACAGTGCTGAGGACACTGAGGGCCACTCTGAGCACCTTGCCCTGCTCTGCCCTGACTTGCCCAGCTGCTCACTGGAATGGGGCCTCATAAAATTCCTGACCGGGCCAGCAGGACCACCTCCTCTATGTCAGGAGAAATAAAGGAAGTGGGCTGCTGTTCTGGAAAGAGTGGTATACATGCCTCCTCTTCTGATTCTTTCCAGATTATGCCAGAGCTGTCACTGTTCATGCTGGTAGACCAGAGGGAAAAAGATAACTTTAATGTCTTGAAAATTAAAAGCATAAAGAAAACCACAAAAACAGGTGAAAACCCTGAGTATAATGAGTAGCAGGAGCTGAGGATTAGGCTAGAGCCAATTTGACCTCTCCCAGCCCTGGGCTAGACAGATCTTACTTCACTCAGTCCCATTATTTTCACTGAGAGAAGTATGGCCTTTCCATGGCCAGTTCAGAAAATTAATGAATGACAAAAGCTGTTGTGGTAATCTCTACAACTTCCTAGACATTTCTAGACCATGTGTCATCGACTTTTGAGACCACATTGCTGCAACTTAAAAAATGTGCTTCTAACAGAATATAATTTTATCAAAACATCTCTCTGTTGAATATGAGCTTAAAAAGAAACTTGCAAGACATAAACAGCAAGATTTTGATTTATAGCCAACTTCTAGTCACATAAATTCATACAAAGGTACATGCTGCCTTCCAAATGATATATTGCCTTTTAGTGTTAAGAATATGCTTTTTAGAAAAATCCATTGTGACAACCATAAGTGAAAAAGCTGCATCTTTGTCCCTCTTATGCTGACCTGGGTGCCAATTTGGAGAAACCCAGCTCGGAACCAGGTGACTTGGCCAGATGAATAAACTTTTTTGTTTAAAATGGAGAATGAAGTTAATTTGACTTTTAAATAAAGAGTTTGAACACTGTGAGCCATAGTCAACAAACTTAGTCCTTTGTTTGCACTCTGTAGATAGAAATCTCTGCATAATAGATTTAAGTTATTGTGTCCTGCCCCATCCGAGACATCTCATCTAATGGGGTCCTACTGAGGTCTCCACACTGCTCAGTTCACTGCAAAAAAATGTCCAAGATGACTTGATTTACTCATGTTTTTCTCCATGGAACTAAAGATGTGATAAACATGTCTTGGTTTGATTTGGATGGGTTTCCCCCATGCTCTAGAGGCCCAACTTGCAAGCATTTCCATATGCCCTTGTTCAGTTTTTCAGGTTACAGTGCAAACCTTGATTTTTTTTTTAAATAATGTTAAACTCATTAGACAGTCACAAATCCATTTTCAATTCTAAAAGAAAATATTGCAGGTGTGGGCAGACATAATTAAAAATAGACATTTGTCATGGGCTCAAGAGTTAGAACAGCTTGAATGCTATCTCATAAAATTCTGCGAGTCCAAAGCCTTGAGAAACACCAGCATTCCAAGAATCTCAAGTCTTTATATCACTTGAAACTTCCATTCGCTCTATAAAAGTTTATGATCAAAGTCAAGTCTTTATGATTAAAATCAAGATCTGGCCAAAAGGACAGAGACATTTAAAGAACCTAGAGAGCTTCTTTTCTGTTTGTATAAAGTTATAACCCTGAAGAACTGCAGGAAAAACGAATAGGGAGGTCTTATTCCCTTCCAGAGAAGTGTGCATTCCACTGAGCCATCTCCCTGGCAAAGTAGGGCAACCACTTTTGTGGGTTTTTTTTTTTTTTTTTTTTTTTTTTTTGTGGAACTGGGGATTGAACTCAGACCCTTGTGCTTGCCAGGGAAGCACTTACTCCACTGAGCCATCTCCGCAGCCCCTTATTCCCTTCCTTGTAAGGAAAATCTGCCTTGTAGGAAGACAGCAACCGTGTGTTCTAAGGAGCAGGCCCCGCTCCAGGGAGCATCTTCCCAACAGGACCATAATGTGCTTCTCTTTCCTGCACTACAGTCTTCAGGCCCATAGCGTCCAGGTATGGCTCCCCTACTTTGTGGCCGGGAGGCTTTACTGAGCCATGTCTGATGTCTTCAGGCCTCAGGGACCTCCCCTCTAAAACATGGATTGTAATGAGAGTGCATACTTCATAAAGTGGCTACGAGGATTAACTGAGGTAATGCATGGTCCAGTAAAATGCCTGCTGTGTGATCCAACCTAAACAAATATTCTCATAAGAAATCTAGAAAAGCAAGACATGACCTACATGTTTTTGAAGGAGTGGTGGCTTCTGGCCACCACCTGCCCAGACTGTGCACACAAGCCTACACTAGCAGGTCAATGGTGAACGCCTACACAGGATGGTGACAGACCTATTATTGCTAGTGTAGTTCTGCCACCCAGGATTAGATGCCACCCCGCTACTTGCATGTCAGTGCTTATAACTTCCTTACTATGACTATCTTTTCATGAGTACGAGACTGCTTTCAACTCAACTATAAACACATTGGTAACGTGGGGCCTCACTTACCAGGGATTTTGTAAGGGACAGTGACTGATAAGTCTCAGTGGGAGATGCGAACAGAATAGTCAGGACAGGAATGAAAGAGACATGGAGAAATAAGCGTTAGCACAAGATAGTCAATGAAGGGAAGGCTAAGGGTTGGCAGGTAGGCCTAGGATGACCCAGGAAATAAAGGGTCCCTAGGCCTAGAATATGTGGCAGAGTGACAGGACAATGAAAGGAGATGAAAAGACGCTCGAGGGAAATGCCATCCAGGAGCCTCTCAGGAAGCACCGTATTTAATACACAATGACACCCATTAAACAAACATGGCTGGGGGCTCTGCCGCCTCACCCCGACAGACTGCAGTGACAGCAACGATTTTTTTTTTTTTTCAGAAGCAGGGAGTGAACTCAGGCCCTTGCACTTGTCAGGGAAATGCTTATTCCACAGAGCCATCTCCCCGGCCCCAGTGATATCAATGAAAGTTCTTAGACACTGTACTCTTAACAGGACTCAAGCCAGACAGATGAAAATAAAGTATGCCACTGAGCTTCAAAATAGTATTTAATTAGCTTCAGAGTTTTTCATATATTTGGTCTTCAAGTTAACCATGGACCAAAAACTGAGCAGAGAGAATCTGTCCTGTTCTGCCAGTGAAGAAAGGCCCAGTGCTAACCTTATACCATGCCAGTTGACAGTGGCCATCCGTTGTTCCCATGCCTGGAGTGGTCTCCAGAGCCACACACTCAGAGCACAAAGGGCAGCACCCTCAGCCCTGCCCTGGTGCCTGCCTGCCTTCCGGCGAGGGCCGTTTTTCTCTGGCTGCCGAGGGATTCTTGAGGCCGCTGAGGAGGACTCCACAGTGTGTGTGCCTCAGGAACAAGAGCAGTCTCTCTAATAGTTTCTGGCTTGGAAAGGATAACACTTATAAAGAAAGTTAATTATGGGAATTAAACGCAGCTTGTTTCCTTTTGAAGTACATTTTTTTCATGCCTAGGGGAGGGTGATTTACAGACACATTTGTCTCTCTTTACAGAAAATTAATTCCAGTTGGTGTGCTGGGCAGAAAGGAAGAGAAGAAGGGAAGGAGACAAAGCAGCTCACCCTCTTCCTCTGCACCCAAGCAGACCTGCAGGCCCTAGAGCCTGGACGAGCTCTGACAAATTGTGCCACTATCCATATGAACAACAAATAGACTAAACTTTGAATATCCGCTTCTGAGCTCCATCTTCATCTTTTAGACAAAATAATTTATTTATTTGAAAAATCATTTTGTTTCAGGGATGTAGCTCACCAGGAGTGTCTGGTAGGCATGTACAGGGCCACGGGAACAAGGCCTGGGGCTCCATCCCCAGCACCACGCGAGAGAGAGGGAGAGAGAGACAGAGACAGAGACAGAGAGACAGAGACAGAGAGAGAGACAGAGACAGAGAGACAGAGACAGAGAGAGAGAGAGAGAGAGAGAGAGAGAGAGAGAGAGAGAGAGAGACAGGGAAGGAAGTAGGGAAGAGGGGTGGAGGGAGGGCAGGAGGGACTCAAAACAATGCACAGCAGAAGAGGCCATGCAGCATCTCCACAGTGAGAGAGCAGAGCTATTAACACTTAAGCTCCTCCCTACATGCATCAGGCCATGTGCCGTGGAGCCAAAGCAGATTAATCCAGCTTTTAAATGCGAACAGTAATAAGGAGCATCAGACGTGTTAGGTGCTGTCCTCTGCCAGGCACGGTGCTAGCTGCGTGGGGAGGATTACCTAATTAAGTGGCATGAAGTAGGGCAGATTATTATTTCCAGACTTCCCTGCGCTGATGTCAGGCCTTGGCGCTCCGAGCATCAAGCCACCTCCAGTCCCAGCACACAGACAGGAAGGGCCTGCCAGGCCTGCTGCACCGGCATCAGAGCATCGCTGCAGAGTTTATGCGTCAATGCCTTCAGGATGATTCTATGAACTGAGCGACACTATTTGTTCAGCCTCCTTAAGAACATGAGCAAATTAAGAGTTCAGGAAAGAAAGGGCTTTTCTTCCATGAAAAATTTAATCATTTGTAGTGAAACAGGTAGAATGCAGGAGGGTAGATTGATACTTAGAACTATAATTTTAAAGTTTTAACTTTTTTTTGTATTTTAGGGAAGATCTATAGGGTGTTCAGAGTCTCACTACTAGATCAGAGTAGTAATGATTTGCCTGTTTACAGCCTCCCAAGAGCTGGGATTATAGGTGCATCCCACCACACCCATTCTCAATAGTCATCTCATCATGCCCCAGAAGTGGGGTAGACACGGCAGGCCCTGGGATCAAACCCCTGGGCCCCGATCTTGCTTGCAGGTACTTTAATCTGCTGAACTATTTGGCTGTCTCTTAAAACTATAATTATATATACACATCATAAAAGTAAGTCAAGCTAACTGCTGTTAAACTTCTAATGAAGCAAAACACTCCCAACCTATCTGATTGCAAGATGAAAAGCAGTGGCCCAGAAGAATTTTATAAAATTTCCAGAATCAGCCTGTGAGATCCCAGATCTTCTAATTACTTTTTTGTGCATGCGGCATTGTGTGTGTGTGTGTGTGTGTGTGTGTGTGTGTGTGAGTGTATGTGTGTGTGTGTGTGTTTATGTGTGCAGGGTCTCACTATATAGCTCAGATTCATAGTGATCCTCTGGTTTTCAGCCTCCCTAGTCCTGGGATTTCAGGCATATGCCACCACACCTGGACTCCATTATGCCCAGCTCAGCATGCCCAGGGGGCAGGGCCAGCACACCATGCAGTGCCAGGGATTGAACCCTGGCCCCTGTGCTTGCCTAAGCAAGTGCTTAGTCTGCTAAGCTATCTTTCCAGCCCTCTAGATCTTCTATTTATTAATCCACAGGTCTTTCTCTTTCTTCATTCTACTTGATGGCCCTAAGACCAGAGACAAAACAGACAGAAGCAAGTAGCATATTGTAGAAGCACAGCATACTAATAATGATAAAATTTTGAGGCATCATTATTCAATGTTCTTCCTTTTAGAAAGACTGAATTCATCTGTATCCTGGCAATGAAGGATATAAAAGTAAAACCATCCTTTCATGCGCATATTTAGAAATTACATGCAGAGAACCACCAGGCAGAAATAAAATAGATGAGTCAAAATTTTCACCCAGGATTTGGCAGTTTTGCTAACTATCCAACATCATGGTTAACAGCTTCACTGCACTGATTACAAGCCGAGGAACTACACAGACCTGCAGACCACTGGTCTATGCGAGGGGTGAACAGGCCCCTTTCATAGCGAGCAGAAAGTCACTCCCTGCCTCTTTCCCCAACCTGATTCTGAAATTTACCAAAAGGCAGGGAATAGCAAGAAATTCTTTGTAGCTTTCCTAAGTAATCTCAACTGGACAAGTGGCTATGCAAACCTTCAGTATTGTATTCTCAGCAGCCAAAATAGCTTTTCCACAGAGCTTAGAAAGAGAAGAAAGCAGACTCAAGAAGAGAAAGGTCCATGAACTTGCCTTTCCCTTGGAAGACGGAAACTATTTTCTTCTTTTATTCCACTGATGTGAACATTTGGGATCTAAATGCTTCCTATGAGATGCAGGATATGGATGGAATTGCTGGAATGGAGAATTTGAGGGAGTCAGGCCCACCTGCACTGGAATGGGGAAAGAGACAGGAATACCGGGGAAAAGGAAATTACCTGAGAATGAAACCAGAGCAGTGCAAAGCCAAGTGAAAGGATCAGAGAAGAATGAGAGACCAGGTCTTCAGAAAAGAAATGTAGAGGTTTCTTGTGGACTGCTGATTCTGCTCTAGTAGTTCTGAAGCCATTAGGGACCTATTGTAAGATTCCATGAAAAGTAAATAACAGATGATGTCATGGGCCTTAGTGAGGGAGACAGGGGTGTACGGAGAAGCGGTATGGACATGAGTGGGACAGAGTGGGAAGTTATTTTGTGTTATATCTCATGTCTAGATGTCCCTGTAAGCCCTCTGCAGTTATGGGTGGGGATTTTTCAGAGACGGCTGGGTCTACAGAATGTGGAGCTTGGATTTATACATAGTATAATGCTAAGGTTAAAGATGCCCCACCCAGGGTGTAAGTGCTACCTACCCTAAGAGTGTGTAGCCTGGATAGGGTATAAAGCACAGAAAGAGGGCTGCCATTGTTCCTGCATTTTGCTTGCTGCTTCTTCACTATGCCGCTGCTTTGCTGTCTTCTGCCCACCTTGAACTGTTCTACCTTGGAGCTAGCCAACTATAAACAGAAACCCCTGCCAACTGTGAGCTAAATAAACTTTTCCTCCTTAGCTTCCCTGGTAAGCACAAGGGCCTGAGTTCAATCCCTGGTTCCACTAAAAAAAAGAGAAAACTTCACAAAAGTGAAAATAAAGGGCATTTTTGTTTCAAAGGAGGGAAATATATACATATATATATGTGTGTATATATATATATATATATATGTGTGTATATATATATATATACACATATATATAAACAAGGGAGTTTGGATAGATATACAGCTACTTTCTCTTTAGTTCATTGAGAATAAAAGTTGGTACTAATATTGTTTAGATAAGATATCATGTCTGCATCTTGTCCTCTGAATAACTACTATGAAGCCCACAATATGCAATGTATTAATTATTGTAATTATCCTTCTAACCTGTTTTGAAACTGTTTCATTGCTATTTTATCTTTTTTCCCATTAAAATGAATTTTTAAAAAAGTTTAAAAAAGAAAAGAAAAAAGTAACTGAGCCATTTGGTTCTTAGCTCTGCTCACAGATAAAGTCTGCTCAGAAATGACATCTGAGCAGCAGACTTAGCGCTCAGGACTTGGTTTCTAAGTAACATTCCAATGAAAAGGAACCAAGGGTACCAGAATAAATGACAAGTCAAGGTATGTTAGTCAGCTTTTGGTGACTGTGACACAATACCTGACATAAACCAACTTAAAAGGAGGAAAAGCTTATTTTGAATCATGTTTTCAGAAGTTTCAGTCTATGTTCACTTGGCACTGTCACTTGGGGCAAAGGATAGCACAGCACCTCAAGGCAGGCCTGCACAGAGGAAGAAGCAGGGTGGTCAGTGACGAGAGGAGGAGGGCTTCAGTCCTAGATGCCTTTGAAGATGTGCTCTCAGTAGCTAAAGAGAACTGCTGGCCCTGTGTCCTGCAGCGTCCATCACCTCCCATCAGCAGCTGGGGGCAGAAACAAAGCCCTTACTGCAGGATGTCTGAAAGACATTTCAAACCAGCTGTAACAAAGTGCTAAGTTAGTAAAAGTAAAAGATGTTTCTGGAATATGTATTGGTGACAAAATACAAGTAAGCACTTAAAGACACAGGAATCAGCTTAAAGAGGGTCCTCTGACACAAAATTAGAACAACATAAGCATGAAAACAATAATGATTATGATAAAATGTGATGGATAAGTAAAAATAACAATGGTTGGATTAGTGACTTTTTTAAAAAGTCAATAACAGAGAGGGAGTGGAAGAAGTGTTTTCTACAGAAGAATACCATATGATGCCTATAGAAACAGAGATTCAAGAAGTCAATATATTGTAATGCCCAGTACAATAAGATTATGATGGAAGCCATCAGTAGACACTATAGTATCAATATCCATATCAATAGTACTGAAATTACTGGGGGACAGGTATGGCGGAACACACGTTCACATGGTTTTGGATTATTTATTGACTACAAGTAGAAACACGCACTTACAGTGGTGAGCTAGGACAGGTACCCCCTTGACCAAGTGACCCACTTTAGCATTACCTGAATGGGTGACCACCGCAATGTGGCTCCTGATGTTTTCAGTGCATCTAAGCACTGAAGAACAAATCAGAGAAATTTAGAACACTGGCCATTCCACAAGGCACCTAGCCTGGGCCCTCAGAAACCATTACCACGATGATGTTGTTTTGCAGTTCACAACACAAAAGGCAGAAGACCGAAATGTGACAACCTATTGCATCAATCAAAGCTTTATTAAGCCTTTGCTTCAAAATAATTACAGAAGGTATTCTGAAGATAGAGAATCTGAATATCAATATTAATATGTATTATTTATACATGCATTGTATATATTAAATAAGTAATAAATGTTATAATATGTTTCAGTTGTGAGGATACCTGAAGCATATAAGAAAATATGTCTTCAACTCACCTCCCCAGTAGCATAAAAATCATTCTTTCCATACTCAGGAAACAATTGGAAAAACTGAATCAGTGCTCTGCAAAAAGAAGAAAGCGAACGAATTTGAAAAATGAATTCAAGTCATTTCATGTCATGCTACCAAACCCAACCTTTTAAGAATAGATGCTCTTTACATGCAATAAACTACCATTTGGTTGTGAGCGCCTATAGGTCATATTTTAAGCCTCACAGGACTACATTCTATGTGAATGATTAGAAAATGCCTGTGGGCTTATTTAGTGATACTAAGTGGACAGCAACACTCTGGGCAGATTTCCAGAAGTCTGCTTTCACCTAGTTAGCATTTATTTTCCATGACTGGAGATTCAACCTAAGGCCTTTGCACTGAACTGCATTCCCAGCACTCCTTTTTAGTTTTAAAACAGGGTCTCACTAAATTGCTGTGTTGCCAAACTGGACTCCAACTTGCAATCCTCTCAGATTATTTAGCAATCCTTTATGCAAACATTAGGACCTCATTAACCCAGGTTTCCAGAGAAGCAAAAAGAACTTAGTTACTAGCCAACTCTCACAGCAAGGGATCATAAATAGGTTACTTCTAAGGGGACTCCCACAGTGCCAGTGTTTTAATAACTAAATAATCTACAGGAAAACTAGCAACAACCACAGCAACTGAAGTGGTCTCTGAGCTCAGAAAAAGAAAAACCACATTTGCTAAAGTGAGGTCTCTGCAAAAGATTTAAATAGACTTAAGGAATTATTTGATGAACAAAGGAAAAGATGAAATTTTAGATAATGTTCTACTTAACCAAAATCTTTCAAAAAGGAGGCAAAAGTGCATACAATGAAGATGTCCTATGAATGTTTTGGTCCAAATTATGAAGCCTGAGAAGATAGGGAGGGTTTCCATCCCAGCTTCCTGCTGAGGGACTGTCATGAACTATCCAGGGAAGATGAAAGGCAAAGAGGCCCTGTGAACCAGGAGAGGGATAAAGTTCAAGGGTTACAGGGAGGCAAAAGTGGGCTTATTGCAGCACCATGATTCTGCCTGTGCTTCATTTTCAAAGGCTCCATAAAATTTCACCATGAAAAAAAAAAATCACCATGAAACACTGCTGCAGAGTCTCAGTGCATTTCTCTATTTTCTTATTTATAGTGGCCTTTGGAGTAACTAAATCTGGGGAGCTGTATTTTTTTTATAGCTTTCCTGTTAGTGGAAATGATAAGCTGGCTTTAGAGTGGAGATAAAAATAGGAGGTCACTCTTCACCTTTTCTTCTCCTACCTTCAAACTAAAAACTACTTCCGTTCTATCTTCCTGTTTGTTGGAACAGTTAATTTAATAGAGTAAATCTCGATAAAGCCTAATGCTTTAGCTGGAAGCTTATTTCCTTGTAGTATTTGTTGTTATGGTTGCCAAATTTAGCAAGCTAAAATACAAGGTGTCTAAGCAAATCTGAAGTTCAGATAAACAACATCTATGTCCACATATTGACGGGAATATATATACATCCAAAAGTTATGCATTGTTTATCTGAAATACAAATTTAACTGGGCATTCTGTATTTTATCTGTGGCAATCTAAATAAAAGGAGCCAGTCTCCCAAATTACTTCTTGCTAGGAAATGTCAAAACTCTCTAGCTGAAGTTTCCAAAGCAAGAAACCATGAAGATATTTTAATTTCCTAATCTTTTTTTAAATGACTCTAAAAAAAAGCAAGCCCTTTATAGAGAAGCAAAGAATAAAGAAGGCCAATTTAGCAAACTAGATTACTATACACTTTGAACAGATTAAACTATTTTAATTTGTTCATTTAACTATAATTCAGTCAAAGGCTCTTACTGCATGGTGAAGATCTATTTAAAAATAGAATCCAGAATCATGCCTGAGTTAAACTTGAAATTCCAGAAGCAGAATTGCTCAAGTAGATGATATACACATATATGTCTGTATGCATTTGTCCGAGTGTAAGAACTACAGCACACACCTTCCAGGCAGCTCCTGCCAGCCTTCGTGGTACTGTACTGAGGACAGGTCTCCAAACAGAACGTTAGTTAAGGACTATCTGTTGGCAGGCAGATACACTGAGGGACAATAAGGAAAAATCAGCTGGGAAGGAAAATGACCAGGAAACAATTGTTTCTGAGATAGCTTTTTAAAAAATGGAAGTTGGTAGATAAAGGGCAGAGAAAGTGGGTGGAAATGATCATGCACCATAGAACCCAAGGCAGTGCTAGAATCTGGTCAGTTCTGATGAAGTCAGGAGGACAGGAAATGACATTCAAAAGGGTGATGCCTCAACTAATCCAAGCAACAGCTTGATACCAACCAAAGCCAAGCCTGCATAACTAAAACTACTGGGGACGAACAAATTTAGCAAGGAGAACCTTGGCAGGTCTGTTGTGTGGAAGAATTCTAGAGGGGCTTCTTTGCCTTGCTTTGGGGCCCAGGGCCATGCTGCTCCACCCTGCAGGGATCACGCAGTGTTCTCTGCTCACAGAAAATCTGCTTCCCAAGTTCATTGCCAAGAACACTCAGCCAGCCAATCACAGTATTTCTCGTTACAAATCAACACAGGGACAATAGCATCCTGATTTGGCTATGAGAAAGGACTAAAGATGCAAGTAGACCCCGAACTCTAGAAAGCAGGAGCTATGCAGCTGCTCACTGCAGGTTCCCCAGGTCCAGGGCTGGGGTCTGCTTTCTAGTGGGACTCCACTTTGTGGAACAAAGACAGTAGCACCAGTGAGGATGCCCAAATTCAGATGCTACACTTCCTGTGTTTCAGTAAATTTTGTCACCTGTGTATCAATAGCACACTCCAAGCAGAGAAAACAAAAGAGAGAATCCTAATTAACACATTGTTAATTGAAAAAGTTATATTTCTCAACTCAGAGAAAAATAACACGTGGTGCCAGCCCCGCCCCTGGGTAGCGCTGAGATGGTATTTGAGACTGGGCGTGGTGGCGCACATCTGTAATCCCAGCTCTTGGGAGGCTGTAAACAGGCGAATCGCCACGATCTAGTAGTCGGATCTAGTAATGATATCCTGCTGAACACCCTGTAACCCTTCCCTAAAATGCAAAAATTAAATAAATAAATAAAAATTAAAAATTAAAAAATAACATAAATGCAAATGGTAAATGTCTCTTTAGGAGGCCACTCCATATAGCCAGGCACTGTTCATAGGAATAAAGAATGAGGCTTCCATAAATAAAGATAGTTTTCAAAGGGAGAAGAAGAAAGGTCGGCTCTTTAAAACTGCAGTAGCCCATTTACACATTTCTAAGCAATCTTCTTATTCCAAACACCCATCTGGAGAGCCTGAGAGAAACATGCAGTCACAAAAGGAAACGAGTAGTGTAAACTATAAAGGAAACAGCTGAAATCAGTTTTCTGCACTACCCTTGATTAGCTATTTTCCAGTTCTTAGAGCCTAAAGCAAAAAGAAGTAAAACAGCTATAAACAATGGGTGCTTTGAAATAGGTCCGCTTTCCACGCCATGCAAGGGGAGATGAACCACATGTCAGCAGCGAACATCCACGCTGGGGGTCAAGGGGAGCCAGGAGCAGTGCTGGGGGAGGGGCTTGGCTCTGCTGGTCTTTCAGAGCATGCATGTATTTCTTTAATGTGCAACCTCCACCCTCAGGGCCTTTGCTAGTTAAACAACTGAACTTGTTTGGATTTAAGCCAGAGAGAGCTGGAGTAGGTGTGGGCAGAGTAGGTTTCCTGTTAGATGAATACAAACACAGTGTTAAATGAGACAGGATGCTTGAGACAACTTCCTTTCTTTTTTAAATTTTTTAAAATATTTATTTATTTATTATAAATTATTTACTTATTTGGTGCAGGGTCTCACTACACAGCTTGGACTCATAGTGATTCTCCTGTCTCTGCCTCCCCAGCATTTGGATTATAGGTGTGCTCACCACCCAGGTTTCAGTGGCTGGCTCAGTGTGGGGCCGGCCCAGCATGTGGTACTGGGGATGGAACCCAGGTCCTTGCTCTTGCCAGGCAGGCTCTTAGACTACGGAGCTATCTCCCCAGCCCTAGAGACAACTTCTGAGACCACCACAGCCCTGGCTGTGGAAGGAGCAGAGAGCTCCCTGGAGTGCAGAGAGAGGAAGAGAAAGGGACTCTTTGAGTTCCCTTCAGCAGATACTGAGTTCCCAGGAGGGTCTGCTGACCTGGGCGTAGCAACATGCACACTTAGCTCCTCCTCCAAAACTGAAATTAGCAAAGTCATATGGAAACTGAAAATTGAAAAGCCAGCAGCCCTACACATATACATTCCTGGTTCAGCAGCGGGAAAAAGAGCTGTTTTTGAGAAAAAAGGCCTGCAGTTTCTCTTTTCCCGCTCCCCAATCATCTGCCTGTCTTAAGGACCGAAAGAGCTACAAAATGAAAAGCTTTTGTCAGAGATCCAAAAGCCCTGACTTCAGTGGGACACACTTCCCTTTGGGGCTGGGCTGGGTCTGCTCAGGCAGTAAGGAGCAAAATAGGAGGGAGGTGGGCTGGGGGCCCGTGAACTCCTGACCAGAGAGTCCTTTCTGGATGCAGCAAGTGGTGGGTACCCTGGCAACCCGGAGGAATTCAAGACTTGGTCTCCAGGAACAATTATAGACTGGAAAAATCAGACCAAATGTGAAAGGTCATTTATTTCTTTTTTAAGTACTAAAAAATGTACTAAAAATAGTTATAATGGATATAAGGAAAAGAAGGGAAGTAATTATATGAATAATTTATTATTGTTTAATGAAGCTTACAACTTTATATTTTTGATTTAAAGAAAGGAAAAATTTTCTAACAAAAAGGGGAAAAGGCAGAAATTAGCCAACAGAGCCAGTTTTCAACCTGGAAAAGTAAATGTAATAGCAACAAGGGAATGAAAAAAAAAAAAAAATACAAAGGCTACAGAGAGATCCTGGGAAGGAAGATGAACAAATGTCTGAAAAGTTGTTCTCTGGCATGTGCAAAGTTAGATGAACTTTTGGGAAATAAAAACATTTCTAACACATCTGGCTGAAAGGTTTAAAAATAATCTTTGGTTTGCTCTGTCTCTATTGTCTCTTAAAATTTATTTTCAAAACATCGCAGCCTGCCTAAAGGTGTTGCCTCTTCCCTCTTCGCGTTGCTTTGGCTGCTGGCCGCTTTCACGCTTATCAGCGGTAAAGTGACAGTGAAACCTGCACTCTGTGTCAGGCATGTGCTCATGTGTTTGTGAGTGTGCTTGTGTGCAGGTCCTCAAGGAAAGCCCCCCTACATTTTTTTAAGAAACTGGGTCACAAGAACCAATCAGTACCAGTTCTAGCACTGGGAGAATTTTCCTACTGAGATGGAAAAATGTTTGGTTTGAAGAGGCCAAGAGGAAGCCGGGGTTTTACCTGTACAGATCTCTCGCTACGTCATCTTCGTTGACTGCGTAGCCCCTGGTGTCATTGGTAAAACTGAAGCCTGTGCCCACCTAATGGGGAAACAAGGAAGCAGACATAAACCCAGAGACCCACACGCTTGGGCCTTCACCCACCTTACCTGCTCCACAGGCCACGCCTCTGACTTTGTATTGACCGAAAGACTGCTATTGTAGTACTAGGGATTCAACTCAGCGCTTCTGCACAGAGCCACACACTCCAAACTGCTTTTATTTTTTGAGACTAGGTCTTACTAAGCCAGTAAGGTGCCCAGGTTGGGCTTGCATTTGTGATATTCTTGCCTCAGCGTCCCAAGGCACTGGGATTGTAGGGGTGTACTACCACATCTGGCTGATTTCAAATTATTGCCACCACCCTTGCCATTAGCTATATGCACGAGAGGGTGATAGCTTGTGCCTACTGCCATCACATCCAAAGCCTAAATGAAATACTGGCACAAAGATTTGCCTAGAGGTGATTGCTGAGCTATCGGATTCCTACCAGAGATTATATTTTATTTTTTATGTATTTTTCGTTTTGGGAGATGAGGTCTCCCTGTGTTGTTCAGGCTGGCCTTGCACTCACTGGGTAGCCCAGGCTGCCCTCAAACTTGCAGAGCTCCTCCTGCCTCAGTCTCTCAAGGGCTGGGACTACAGGTGTGCAAGGCCATACCAGTGTTATTCCTTACACCAGTTGGCCAGATGCACATATTACCATCTCATTTTCATTAGATAGTGAGTTTTAAAATAATGAACACCAATTTTAAGTTAATTATGCCTTATACATGGAAGTTCATACAACTGAGCAGTACATCAAAGAAGCTAGGAGGAATTTTGTGTCGGTAATTTGTATAAGGAATGTACTGCCCACCAAGGGTGAATATTTTTCTCCCAAGCACAAAGAGAATATAACATTTAATTCACATTAATTTAAACATGTGATTATAGATTAGGAAAATGGATGGCTGACAAAGCAAGGACAGGCTAACCTGGCAAGAACATGTTTTTCCCCTTATTTGCTTGGTTTTTCTTTAAGCTATCTGATAAGTGAGAGAAGCTAGAGGTTTTGGTTAAAGCTAAAGATAGTCCACGCGTGCAGAAGCTGCTCTGAGGCAACTCTTCTGCTCCTCTAAATGCTCTCCGAACTGTTAGCAGTACCTCAGGGAAAGGAATTTCAGGAAAACCTCCTAAGGAGAATACTATCATTTAGTCCTGAAACGAGACTCTGCTTTCCTTGATAAGGAAGGAGAGCAGTGTTGACTTCTTACATCTAGAGCCCTCTGGGATAGGTGAAGAATTCAGATATTTATACAATAACCTGTGATGCTGGGAACCTCTTCATCAGTGTAAAGGCTATAAGCCCTTGTTCTGGCGTGACTCAGGGAACAAGGAAGGAAGGAGGGAAGAAGGGAGGGAGAGGGAAAGGGAGAGAGGAAGAGAGAGAGAGAGAAAGTTCACTATGTCCAATGAACACTTTAAAAACTAAAATGTAAAGAAAAGAAAGGAACGAGGAAAATTCTTAAATCTCACATATGTGAGAAATGTGCTAGCAAAAACCCCTAAAATCTTGTATGCTGTCTATTCTTTCTCTTTTTTACATTTTCTTTCTTTTTTGGGGGGACAGGTGTCTCACTCAGGTGCTAAATTATCTAGCAGGCCAGGTTCAAACTTACAATCCTCTTGCTCAGCCTCCCAGAGTGGTAGACTTACAGGTTTGTTCTCTATACTTGCCTCTAAATTCTATTTTAAAGGGAAAGAAATGTTTTTAACCTTTCTTTTTAAAGTCATTATTTTTAAAGCTTTTTTTTTTCTGGTGGTACTGGGGACTGAACTCAGGCCCTTGCACTTGCCAGGCAAGCACTTATTCTACTGCGCTATCTCCTGGGATCCCTAAAGTATTTGTTTTTAAATATAGTTATGCATCATTCAACAGTGAGAATACTTCCTGTGAAATGTGTGCTTCGGTGAATTTGTTGTGGAATCTGAAAGTACGACCTACTGTATATGTAGTATTCATAACCCCTTTATGGTATTATCTATCTATCCTTCCATCTGTATTTATAGCTCTTTACTCCAGAGTATTACACAGCATGTTATACAGCAAGCTCCTGAACTAAATTCACAGGTGCTTATGGCGTAGAATAAGTATTTGTCTCTAAATATTGCCAAGCTATAATATAAATCACAGGCAATAGAAATGTTTTAGCTTCCATTATAATCTTTTTAACTTTTTTATTTTTTAAAGAGTAAAAAAATAGCATTAAAGCAGAAAAATTACAAATAACACAGGATTTCACTAAATAAATAATATGAATTTCTTTTTGTTTTTGTGGTACTGGGGATTGAACTCAGGACCCTGCACTTGCCAGGCAAGCACTTATTCTACTGCGCTATCTCCCTGGCCCAGTAATATGAATTCTAACATCCTTACAATCTTATGGGACCACCATGGTACATGTGGTCTACTACTGACTGAAATCCATTATGTAGCACATAACTGAACTTGGTGGAAAAAGAAAAGACAGATAGGCCACGACCAAAACAGGGACAGAGAGATGTATCACAGGGCCTCATCCTACTCACCGGATTATCAATGTAGAGCATGGAGAGCGTGGTGGACCAAGAGAAGTCTCTAAAACGAACTATTAAAAGAAGGGGGTTGAGACTGAATTATTAACAAAGCATCCTGTGTAAGGCCTCACTGTGTTCAGGAGCCCAGTACATCCCCACCTGCCCTTACAAATGCTGGTGTCTCCTACAGTGCTGTGTCACCTTGTCACAGTAGAGGCCAGGCTCAAGCACTTTGACCTTTTCCTCTTTTCCTTTATTTCTCCCCAACCCAGAAAGGTTTCTATATCTAAGGTTACACTGGGAAACAAAAGCCCATGCAACTGGTTCATGAAGAAGCATAGACAAGCCATCTGTGCTGTCGTGTCCATCTGTCCAGTTCTGTAAACATCCAGAACACTCAAATCCTGTTGAACTCCATTCTGCCCAGCCAGAGCTGAACAGAGCAATATCTTCAAGAAAACTGGCACAGGAATGTTTGCAATGAGTCACAGATGGGTACACATTCTGAATTCTGATCCAGAGAAAGTAAACAATCTCCTGCAAATCAGATGATGAAGGGGAGCCTACCCTGGGTTCCAGCCAGATGCGGCCTTCTCTCCGTTCCTCCCTCCAGCCCAGCCCCCATCCATTTCACTTCCAAGATATCAGATCATTCGTGCAACTGAACCAGAAAGTGTTCAGTCTGTGTGAATAATTAGGGATATAATTTCCCCCATTAGGCCTATGGAAAAGGGCTCTCCCAAACAGTAATAAATACCAATTGTTTTTGTAAGCCAAAAATGCTTGAGTCAGCAGCAGACTTTAAGAAAATGGCTTAGAACCTTTCACCCAAATTTCAAGGGAGAAAGTAGACCAGTCAGGACACTCTCCCGGGTGGGGCTCCTCCCTCTTCAACAGGCATTGCCAGAAAGTTGTGTTGTTATAATCTGGAACTGTTAAACTATTCCCAGTGGGTTGGTGTTTACTCTAGATTAGTTTTGGAGCAGATATAACATAAGATGAAGGATTTTCATAAGAAATACAGTCCAAGCAACACTTACCAGTCATGTTCTCTGTGACAACGTAAGGTCCGTGTTCCACAAAAAGTCCAAACATGGATGAACCTCCTGGCCCTCCCTGGAGCCAGAGGACGACTGGAGCATTCTCTGGCTGTATCTAGAGAGACAGAAAGGCCAGTAACCACAAAGAAAATTCCTCTAGCCAAGAGCACTCACTAAGCCACTAAGTAGCCTGTGGCTTCTTCATCCAAGTACTCCGCCCCACAGCCCCTCCGTTACAGGCCATGAAGCCCCCTCAGCCCAGAGAGTACTCTCCACTACAGGCACAGGTCAGCTCCCATTGTTTGCAACTGTACTTTCCTTGAATGCTGCTGTGCTCTTGTTACTCAGTTAAGTCTTCTTTCCAATCGACAGAAAACTAATTGCATGTCAAATCTTTGCTTATATGTGCTGCTAGACAGCTCTAAGCTGCCTAGGGGTGCAAAGTTCCTCCATGTCACCTCTATATTCCACATGCGGCACAGCAGCTTCCCCCATCCTTTCACTGAGAACCCAAACGGTCTTTCCGATTTTATTATCTCTGAAGGAATTCAGAGGGACCAGAGCAATGTCCCTCAACACTGGGGAGATTCAAGTGAAGACAGGGTCCCTGGACATTCAGGTGATGCAAATAAGAGCAATGAAATCCTAAGCAGGCTAAGGCTTTGTTTAGGAGCTGGGAGAGGCAGGAATTAGAGAGAGTCACTGGCAGAATCTGAGTTCTGAAAATCAGCTCCTAGCAATGGCATCAATGTCTTTACCTCTGAGGACAGAGGGTTCATTCATACTTCCAGTCAGCACACATTTATTCCACACTGGTAAAGGCGGGTACCCTGCTAGATGTGAGGTACCCAGTAGAGCAGTGAGTAGAAGTGAGAGGCTCTCATTCTTTCAGAGCTTATAATTTCAAGGGGAGATGCAGATAGTGAGTAACAAAAAAATATGATGATTGAGCAGGGTGAAAGAGACGTAAGGGTTCTGTGCAGAGGGTCTCCGAGGGCTGAAAACCATCAGAGTTCACTTCAGACAGGGTGTGCAGCAGAGATCTCAATGAGGTCCAAAGGTGAAGCTGAGACCTGAAGGGACAGAAGGATCTGGCCAAGTGCAAAGTCAGGGAACAAAGCTATGGGTGGAGGAAATTGGAAAAAACAAAACCAAAGCAAAACTTCTCCAACTGGAAGGAAGTGGGTGGGGCGCAGTGGGGTTTGGCCAAGTGGGAGTCCTCAGCTGCAAGACACTCCCAAGACCACACAGGACTCAGAGCACGGGAGAGCCTTTATGATGTCTTTGCATTCTGGATGTTTAATCCTCCAGGCTCAGCAAACAAGGACTCTACTGCCACAGTCACAGTGATGTCATCCTGTCCCATCCTACTTGACCCAAGTGTACAGACACGTGCTGGTGTCCTTGAAGTTCCAGTGGCTGGGCTCCATTTGCCTGGACTAAGTGAGGTGGCTGCAGTGGTGGCAAGACTAACTCAGAAGGAAGTGACTCAGAGGTCACGGCCAAGAATCGAGGGAATCCATAGAATCTAAGGAAAGAACCCATTGAGGGCAGAAAGCACCGAGGGACTTCTCCAGGCACCCAGGCTTCTAGACCAAAAGTCTAGCACAAGCTTCCTTAGCAGCTCTGAAAGGGGTCCTGGGGGCTCTCGCTGAGAGTGCTGAGGATGGCCATGGGCTGGAGAACAGCCTTCTCCCCAGGGGCCACCTCTTGATTCATTCTGAGCATTAAGGAATTAAGTGACATAATCAAAGCCCTTGAACACTGCCTACTGCATGATAAAAGCACAGCATATGTCTTAGTTACTTTCTCTTTACTTAGACAAAATATCCAACACTCCAAGTTAGAGAAGTTTGTACAAGTTTCAGTCCATAGTCAGCTGGATCCAAGGCAAAGTGACCTGGCAGAAGGGGACCACGGAGAAAAAAAACAGTCCACAGCAAAACAGAGCAGGCAGAGGGCAGCAATTAAGCACAGAGGCGGCCAGACTGCTGTATTTCATGCCGAGGCTATCCGCCAAAACCTTAATCTCAGCATCACACTCTAGATCCAGCCACCTCCAAAATGTCCCACCTATGACTACATGATGCTCTGGGGACATCTAATACATGCCACAACAGTAAATGTAAATGATTATTAAAATTAAGAAAACAGGTAGGAAGGGTAGAAGCCCGCAGTTAGAGACCTGTGACAAGAGGGCTAGACTGCTGCAGCCGTAAGTCTGAGCAGCACAATAGCCAGTATGTGAGTTTCTGATCCAAACCACTGGGACTCGTACCTAGGTTCTATGACCCACAAATGGAGTTTCTTGCAACAAGCTGCCTAAACTCTCCAGACTTCAGTTTCACTACCTTTGACATGGAGACTACCAAGGATACCTACATTTATCATTTAGTTATTGGGAATAGTAAATAAATTACTTTTGTAAAGCACAGAGAGTGGAATGTCCAAGCACATAATGATGTTTTGGTCAACAATGGATCACACATACATCAGTGTTACCATGAGATTATGCTACCTTGCGATGTTTGCAGTCATCCCGGTTTATGCAAATACAGCCTATGATGCTCACACCAGGAAACTGGCTGATGACAAATTTTCCAGAACATGTCCTATAGGTAAGTGGCACCTGACTGTATGTTCTGAGCCTGTTAGCAGTTCTTTAAGATAAATACTAGGAGCCGGGCGTGGTGGCGCATGCCTGTAATCCCAGCACTCGGGAGGCTGAGGCAGGAGGATTGTTGTGAGTTCGAGACCAGCCTGAGCTACAAAGTGAGCTTAAGGCCAGCCTGAACTGCATAGTGAGACCCTGTCTTAAAAAGACAAAAAAGAAAAAGAAAAAAGATAAATACTAGGAAGTTGTGGATAAGTGGGAGAAGAGAAAATAGGGTTGTTTGGTGCATTTTTCTTGCTATTTGCCTCACCACTTCCTGGGCCAGTCTTCACAGGTTAGTCTCCCTGTTTCATGTGTTCCAAGGTTTGTGATCACTTGGAGAGAGCCAGGGTCTCATTTGCTAAGCCTCAGCAGGAAATATTAAGATGAAAGACAGCTTTCAAATGCTTCAAGGTAGAGCATGAGCCATGGATCTGAGATCCAGGCAGGTTGTGGCTCTCCATGGCCAAGGGATCACTGGGACATCTGGGCTCTCCTTTTTTTTTCAGCCTCAGATTGCTTATATGCCAAATGACCATGATGCTGCCTTGCAGGCATGCATGGATGCTTTGATTAAAAACATAATAATAATAATAATAATGTGTGTGAAATACGCTAAGCATAGAGCCAGCTCTGTCCAGACTTGCTTGGGCTGTTGGTGAATGGTTTGTTTGAATATATGATATCTATCTCCTTTCAGACTCTCTCTCTTCCTATTTAATACAGCTCACAGGGGCCTGCCCATTAGCTCAGTTGTTTAAGTGACTCTTTAAACAAAGCATTCAGGATCAGGATGCTGTGGTTCGATTTCCAGGTACTCAAGCCTTACCAGACCTGCCCTGAAGGCATCCTGAGCCTTCTGAATACAGCTCACCTGACCATTTTGTGTTTGAAATCATTCAGCAGTGGGAGCAAATGACATATGTTACGGGTAGACAAAACATGGGATCTGGAAAGAAGCTGCCCTTGCTTTTCAGCCTCCCCCCACCAAAGTTTGAGACGTAGCCCACCAACTCCCATGCACATCCAGTCCCTCCAGCCCTGTGCCTGCCAAACATCCACATGAACTACTGGACGCAACAGGACACTTCTAAGGAGCCAGGGTCAATCAGGTCTGGCTCATGCAAAAATAATGTGGAGAGATTTTTAAGAAATCCTCCTGCCTAAGTCAACCCCCAGAGATTATAATTCCCTGAGCCTGCAGGGGGTCAGGTACCACCCTAGTCATTTTCAAAAACTTCCAGATGGTTCTCACTTGCAGTGGGGGCTGCAAGTCTGAGAGATGGAAGGAGCTTGCTCTGTCAGCTGGCCCAGGCCTCGGATCTGCACTCATCCTTTCCTGTCCTCCCCTCCTCCTTCGAGTCCACGTCTCTTCCTGTGACCTGAAATGATGAAAGTGACTCTCAGGAAAAAAGCTGGCCCTGAGCAGCCACTCTGCACAGTCAAGTCCAACACCTCGGTGCCAAACATCATTCTTATGCCACCATGAAGCACAGAACACTGCATTCTTGGAATGCTTGCCAAATAAGAGCTACACGCACACCTCCAACCTCCGCTGACCCCACTCCTCAGCTGCACTCTCCTCAAGGAGGTAATGAGCCTCAACAGCCCCTGAGGAGTCATGTTTTTAAAGAAAACTCCATGCATACATCTTTCCACATGGATGAGCCAACCAGCCTCAAAGCTAGAATCTTGTCTGGAATGAAGCACAAAAGAGAAATGCCACAAAATAAAGGTGGAGGTGCATAAGTGCTAAGTAACTCAGAGTTAGCTCTATCACAGCGGGCAGACACTGTAATATAACATGACAGCATACTGTCAAGACTTGGCATGTTCTAAGCGCCTGCGTAGGCAAGTGCAGGAACCAGGGCTCAATTCTCACCACCGCTGGCCATGCCAGCCCCACCCCCAGGCACACTGAGCAGGCCACTGAGTCTGAGCATGGTGCTGCACCCTATAATTCCAGCTGGGGAAGCTGAAAACAGGAGGATCACTAGAAATCTGAGCTGCATAGTGAGACCCTGTATCAACTACATTAAAAAAGATTTGTCATAATAACTACACAATGTTAACTCTTCTGTCCACAATGATATAAAATTACTTTGGATAATCCTTAAAACAATGTGTCCAGATCTCAGTTAGAAAAATGCAGACCCCCTTTCATGTCCTGAACCCTTCTTTAGTGTCCTGCAAAAAAACCACATTGAAAACTTACACTGAAATGAAGGAACAAAGAATTACTTCATTTATTTGCAATGTCACCCAATTCAGGATTTTAAAAATACTAATCACATCAAAACTATGATTCAAGAATGTGAAAAGTGGGAATTAGTGCACTTATTTGTTTAATCTTTAAAAATTTTAAGATTGTTTATATCATGAAAACAGCATTTACTCTTTTGTGACTACCTGTGTGTGTGTGTGTGTGTGTGTGTGTATTCTAAGACAGGGTCTGATATGTAGCCTAGGCTGGCCTTAAACCTTCTCAAAGTGATCTTTGCTGGGATTATAGGCATGCACTACCTCAACTTGTATTAAAATGCGTGCTTATTCCTAACTAAAGTTTTTTTATGTTTTTGGTACAGGGTCTCAGTAGGTAGCTCAGACTCATAGTAATCCTTGTGTTTTCAGCCCCCCAGGCCCTGGGAATACATGCATTCACCACCGTGTCTGGACTTGGTCACCAGCTCAGCGCACCCTGGGACAGGGCCAGTGTGGCATGCGGTGCTGGGGATTGAACCTTGGTCCCTGCACTTGCCTAAGCAGGTGCTTAGTCCACTGAACTATCTTGCTGGCCCTAACTGAAGGAGGCTCAGGCTACCTTGAGTCCATCTTCTGTATTTGCTGTGTTCACTCTAAAGCCTGCTGCGGACATCTCTTCACAACAATTTACACCATCCTTCAGCTGAACAGCATGATGCTATACACTTACCCCAATAATTAATTAAAATCAGCTACTCACAAGGCGTTGGCTAGTGCTATGCATGCAGGCTAACTCCTAGCCACGGTTTACACAGAATATTTAATGGTTATGAGCATGGACTTTTAATCCAGACCATCAGAGTTGAAGTTTCAATTATTTTATTCTACAGCTGTGTGTCCTCAGGAAATTTTGTGACTTTTCTGTGTCTCTGTGTCCTTTGCTTCAAAATGTAGATAATACTGTCTAGCTCATAAGGCTGTGTGTAGATTTACGCAGCTGATAGTTATACAGCACTGAAAACAGCACCAAGAATGATGCTGGGGCTCTGAATGTTTTTGCTGGTGGGGTGGTAAGACAGACGTGAACAAATGGATGGATGGGTGACACAGAAGGATGAGAGAGACACTGCGTGGGATGCTCAAAGACAGCCTCTCACAAGGGAACATTTGAGCTGAGTAATCTCGGGAATGATTACGCAAGAAGAAAATCTCTACTAACAACTTGCAATCTAAGTAATGTAGTCAGAAGAAATGAAGGAAATCATAAATATTGTAAAAGAATCCTAAATCTTTAGCAAGTATGTCCAGTAACAGAAGAGGTGAGTGGGCAAGCCTAACAAATCTGGACCCTCCTTGGGTATACAAGAAACAACAGCGTTTTACCTCAGAAAACCTTTCAATTATTCTGGCGACCCCTGGTGGCGTTTCATGCACTTGGCTTCCCCTTCCTCAGGCATTGTTCCAGATGAACAGCCCAGGAGGCAAGTTGTCTACCTTGTGTCAGATTTTCTACAGAAGCAAATGGCACTTCTCACCTATAGCACATTTCATTATCTATTCACAATTACAGTGGAAAAAAATCTACAATCTACAGTCTTTGTGCGTTGTCATTTGAGGCAAGCGAAACTCATAGAAACTTATATTGCTAATCGGCCCACTTCTTTCCGGATGGGTATGTGCTGCCTGGGAAGCGTCACTCTGATGCCCCGAGTCTCTGCTTTCAAAGACATTGTTTTCATTTCCCATCAGAGCAGACCCCAGAGCTTTCTCTGCATTAGAGAGAAAGAGACAGTGTAGGCCACATGCGTGACTCTGAAATGCTGAGTTGATATATCAGCACTGGGGTGTCTACAGACTTGATAATTACAGTGCTTCCCAGAAACATGGCTGTGTTTTACATGGATGACTTCATTAGGATGGCTCTGGGGATTTTAGACATCTCACCACATTAGGGCAACAGTTTGGATCAAGAAGTCATTCAAAGCCAATGGACATCCCCTGACTCCCAGGGCTGGGTAGAAAACTGCAGCTACCCTCCCCTTTCTACCCCAGGAAAAAAAATACATTTGTGAAGAGGAAACAACAGCTAACAAATCTAAATCCATGGCACTGCTTAAGATTAGAAGTGCAATTAGTAAATTAATTAAGGCCTTCTTCACACTTTTATATGCAGAGGCTGATCATTTGCTTGGTTTAAGTAATGTGTTCTATCCTAATTGAAGTCATTAGTACCCCAAGTAAACGCCTTTAAATTCCCCCAAGTATATTTGAATGGACTCCCACTTTACCACACGGACTCCTGTTTCACTGATACTTCAGCTGCCATACTAACGATGTTAATCAGGGCAGAACATTTTATTTAAAGCAATTAGATTTGTGACTGGAATTGTTAAACAGGTATGTAAAGCCACTTCAGTTCTGTACACATACCCCCAACACATATGAGCAACTTGCTTGAAACACCTGTGTTTTGCAAAGAAATTTTACCTGTAGCACTTGGTGTTGGCACAAACTCATGGCCACTGCATCATCATATAGGAAATCAAGTTTTTTAAGGTATTTTCTGTATGAGGCTTCTTTCTACCATTCCCAAGTTCCCATCATGCTTTGACTTATCAATTTGAACCAGATCCAGGCCCACTAAAATCCTTTTCACTCTACTCCTTCCTGACCTTTCTACCTGATTCTCAGCCTTTTTTCAAACAGCTATGAATATTCTCTGTGCCTCCTGCCAAAAATTCTGCAGGAAGAATGGAAAAGATGGTGTGGAGAAGAGGTCTTATTCTGCCTTCATGGTGCTCTAGAAGAAAATAATTGAAAACATTATTTTCTTCTTGATGTTCAATTTTTATTACCCAAAGAGAATCAGGCACATGCAAGTTTCTGCAGAGTTAATATGTCCCTATGAATGTGCTGCTTTATAGCTTATCATTTCTAGCTACTCCCTTCTTTGCTTTCTTTCTTATACTTTCTGTTTTCCAAATCCATGAAGATGAAAGTTCAGGACAAAGAAAAGATAAATAGGGAAGCATAAAGAAGACAACTGTTGTCATCTCCAGATCTTCCTTGCATTGCCAATGGATCAGTAGCCACCTGTAGTGGGTGTATTTTAAGAAATCTGTCCAGGCCACATTTCCTTTCTGAGAACAGACTTAGCATTCATCATGGAGAAGACCCATTTGTTATGTTTATGTCTGAGGCCCAGCAATCTCAGCCATAACCAACTGGCTCAAGGAAGAACACCTGATCCAAATTGGGCCAATCATACTGTAGCGCTAGGAGAAACCAGTTATTCTCTGATGATTGCATAATCCAACAGCAAGGAAACCTGAAAACGGTAGTTTGGCCAAATCAACCAAGTGCCAAGAGCAGAAGAGCATGTTGACCTGCCAAGAGGGAAGAACGGAGCACAGTGTGTGTGACCGTAGCCTTGGAAAGGGCAGAGCTGAGAGAAGCAGGCTGCTCCAGCTCCAAGCCTCTCCAGGCTCCTCACACCAGTCCACTTCCAGCTCGGGAGTCTCTGAGCAAGAGAGAAAGAATAGTTTGCTCTGTCACTCAAGATTCAAATGGAAGAATGAAGTTAATCAGAAATTTTTACTCTAATTAAATAGTTAATTTTTTTTCTCCACAGGCCTGAGTGTCATGAGCATGGTTGGGCAGAAGTGAGGACACAGCGCCACAGTGCCCACTCCCCTACGGGCTGCACCCAGTAAAGGCTAACACACCAGGTGCACACCAAGGCATGAAATTTTAACGTAAAAAGGGAACTATAATAGGGAATTAACTATAGATACATAAAGAAAACTCCTCATAAGGAATATCTGGGGGTTGAGAAAAATAGTGCTAATGGGCAGTCAAGCCCAGAAGGAAGGGAATCTTCCTGAGGTTTGCTGGAAGGTAAGGTCTGGAATGCATGGTGATATGGTTTTGTCCTTTAAAGTCTCCTACCGAAGCCGGGCGTGGTGGCGCATGCCTGTAATCCCAGCACTCGGGAGGCTGAGGCAGGAGGATTGTTGTGAGTTCAAGACCAGCCTGAGCTACAAAGTGAGCTTAAGGCCAGCCTGAACTGCACAGTGAGACCCTGTCTCAAAAAGACAAAAAAATAAAATAAAATAAAATAAAGTCTCCTACTTTAGAATTAAGGTCTAGTTAGAAGGGACTGATAACTGGGGATGTGACTTGGAAGGGTGTGTTCTTATCCCAAGCTCCCCACTTCTCTCTTGGTTTCTTGGATGTCATGGATAAGTGACTGTCCTTTGCCACATCCTTCTACCATGCACTTCTACACTGGAACCAGCCAACCCTAGAGTGAGCCCACTAAGATGAGGCAAAATAAACCTTTCCTCCTTTAAGTTGCAGATCTCAGGTATGTTGTCTCACCAATGGGAAAATGACTAATTGAGATTTTTGGTGGCAGGAGAAGGGTCGTTCCTGGGAGTGTGGTGCAGAAGCCTTTAGAGCTGGCTTGTAGGAGGAGTATGGAGATTTGGAAATGAAACCTATTGAAGCCCTAGAATGTTGTATACAGTGCTTGATATGTGATATTGGTTAGAACTCAGAAGACCAGAATGCTGACTAGAATGAGAACAGTGTAAGCCAGGCTTAGGAAGTTTCAGTTGGAAAGAAAAACTCATTAGGAGCTGGATAAGAGGCCATGCATGCTACGCTTTGGAAGAAATTTGTTTATATTTTGGTCATTCCTGAGACTTTGGGTGATACTGACATTGAAGAAGGTGGACTGATTAATCTGGAAAAGGAAATTTCAATGCAGCTCCACATTCAGGCTGCGGCACAGATACCACTGGCTGCTTTCTGCCCCATCTACACTGAAAATCAGGAGCAAATAGCAGCAGTGAATGATTCAAAAAGTTCACTGTTCATGTGCAAGAAAAGCACCTGGAAACTGGGAACAAAGAGCAGCATGTTTACTGAAAAGCTTTTCTTTTTTGCAGTACCAAGGATTGAACTCAGGACCCTGTGTTTGCCAGGCAAGTGCTTATTCTACTGAGCTACCTTCCTGGCCCAAGACTAGTATTTTTTTTTTTTTTTTTTTTTTTTTTGTCTTTTTGAGACAGGGTCTCACTATGCAGTTCAGGCTGGCCTTAAGCTCACTTTGTAGCTCAGGCTGGTCTCGAACTCACAACAATCCTCCTGCCTCAGCCTCCTGAGTGCTGGGATTACAAGCATGCGCCACCACGCCCAGCTAAGACTAGTATTAAGAAGCCATTTTTTTAGTACAGGGTCTACAGAATTTAACTCCAATGTAGATTGGAGTTGTAGTGATTCTCCTGTTTTCAACCTCCCAAGCACTGGGATTACAGATGCGTACCACTATGCCCAGTCTCAATTGCCATCTCAGCACACCCTGGTGGCAAGGCCAGCCAGCACACCAGGGATGGAACCCTGGTCCCCGTGTCTGCCCAAGCAGGTGCTTGAATCTGCTGAGCTATCTGGCCAGCCTAAGAAGCCAATTTTTTAAATACAGGGACATACAGAATTATGCCTTGAGGATATCTCAGAAATCAGTAAGACTACAGCCATTTCAGGCTCAAGAGTACAAAACTATAAATATTTCATTTGAGAACACACAGTCCCTGGCACACTTGATCATGCAGGGCCACCCTGCTTATTCAGGGATGACAAGAAAGTATACCCCCGAAGGGCAGGCCAGATAGCTCGGCAGACTAAAGTGCTTGTTTTGGCAGGCTTAGGGACTGGGGTTCAATCCCAAGTGTGCCTTGCAGGCCTTGCCTCTGGGCACTGAGACAGTGGTTGAGACTGGTCATGGTGGTAAATGTTTGTAATCCTAGTACTTGGGATACTAAAACCAGGAGGATCACCATGAGGCCAGTCTGGGTAGTGAGACCCTATTGACCCTGTACTAACTACATAAAAAAAGAAAGTGTGTCCCCGAGTTCAGCCATCCAGATACTTTGAGTCTGCTGCAGCTGTGATTCAAGGGGGTCTTACTACTGCTGAAGCTGGTAGGGGCATCAATATCAAGTGGTGGGTTTTCGGGCACTCAGAATGAAAGTTATATGGTTATGATGATTTCCCCAGATATCAGAAGTCCTGTGAGTTCAAGTGACAATGTGTGACAGGGTCATAGTCCTTGCAAGGAGCCCCTGATGGGGCAGTACATCAAATCGTGAGAAAAAGCTGGAAGTTGAGTGGAAACCCCAGCAAGTGTCAGATTCAAAGAACATAGAACATCTACGGAGGAATGATGCAGTCAGTGAGTGGAGACAATACAACAGGCCCTGTGGGATGCAGCCAGAGAGACCATGGATGGAAAGCTGCTCAAGCTCTGCGGAGCTCCTATCTCACAACAACATTCCCCAGATGGTGGACAAGTAGCTATAACATTTAATGTTTTCTCTGTTGGATTTCAGTCTTGCTTTGGTCTGACTTCTATGTATTCATTTATTTCTCCCTTTTTGGCATGGAACATTTACCCTGTATGAATGAATGTCAGAAGTATTTAACTTTTTTCTTGATCACTTACAGGAGGATCACAGCTAAAAATTTGCCTTGAGTACCAGAGATGACTTTGGACTTAGTTTTCAGCAATGCTAGAACTGCCAAGCTTGACGACCCTTAGCAAAGGGCCAAGTGTATTTTGCATAATGACATGAACATGAACCTGGTGGGAATGAAGGGCAGAGTTTTATAGTCGAGATGTAAAACGTGCCCCCAAAGTCTTACATTCAGAGATGGGGCCTGGTAAGGAGGAGATCACTGAGAACATAACTTGGAAGTTTTCAGCATGCTCATTCCTGCTTCCTCATCTCTCTTTCTCATGTAATTTCCTGGCCACCATGTGCTGAACAGCCCACCCCACGCCATTCTCTTCTGCAATTCCTGCTTTAGAGACAGTCAACCATGAACCGAATCCACTAAAGCTGTGAGCTAAAGTAAACCTCTCCTCCTTCAAGTGGTGCATATGTTGTCCCAAGCATGGGGAAAGTACCAACACGCATGGTGTCCATGTATGAGGGGGCCACAGTCAATTGGTCACCTAGACAGAACCAGGGCTATAACCTTTGTGGAGGAGCTGGGTGGCCTGAGTGTGTGGCTAAGGCTTAGTGTCACTAGATGTCCTCACAAAGGTACTGAAGATAGTCTGGGCAGCAAGGCCAAAAAAATGCAAAACAGGATAAGGAAGAAGAGAAGCCAAACTCTCTCCTGGAGTGTCTCTCCAGCACCCTCTACTGACAAAGCTTAACAGTATACTTATGAACAGGAAAAATGTTTAAAACTATTCTTGAGGGGAAAGAAGAAGAATTGGAGCTAAGTGGCAAAAGATCACTACCACCACCACCAACCACACATGCGCACACTCACACTCACACACACACACATTTATAATAATCACCAATCCTTAGGTTCCCATCCCATAAGGTTAAGAAGTAGGTGCCACATGTCACAAGACATAATAGTCACAACTCCAAAGAATAAGGCAAGGAAGATATATACTATCCGATGCTGCATGACATCTCACCCAAACTTGATGAATTAAGAAAAGAATGATACATTATCACTCATTTTTCTATAGGTCAAGAATACAGGGAGGGACTGGCCAGATAGCTTAGTAGATTAAAATGCCTGCTTAGGCAGGTACAGCGACAGGGGTTTGATCCCCAGAGTGCAGCGCCAGCCCCACCCCTGGGGCACACTCAGACAGGTATTGAGACTGGGCCTGGTGGCATGGGCCTGTAATCTCAGCATTTGGGAAGCTGAAGTGAGACCATGTAGACCCTGTACTAGATACATAAAAATAAATAAGAATATGAGGAAGTCTGGCTGGGCAGTCCTGGCTTGGCAGTCTCTTGTGAGGTTGCAGTGAATTTAGTGAATGCATGCAGCTATCTGAAGGTTTGACTAGGGCTGGATCAGCCTTTTCTAAATTTGGCCCTGGCTGGAAGATGGAAACTTCACCTCCTCTCCACATGGACCCCTTGATATGGCTGCTTTAAGGGGTCCCCAACATAGCATCTGTCCTCCCTTCAAATAAAGGATTCCAGAGATGAAAGTGTGCACCACACCGCCCTTGATAATCCAGCCTGAGGTCACATATCGTCATTTCTGCCACTGTGCAGTGGTCACAAAGGCTGGCTTTAGTTCCAGATGGACAGGGCCACAGGAAAGCCCAAAGGCCAAGGTCATGAGAGGCTCTCCTGGAGGCCACAAGTTCAAGAGCTCATTCACTCAACCCAGGCTCTGCGTACAGCTCCCGAGGCTCTTTAGAGTTTAGGCAGCATATTTAAGTATGACTTGTAGACCAGCCAGAATAAACTGTAGAAACAAGGCAAGAATGGAGCAGAACCTACACATGTTCTAGGTTTCTCATCTTTATTGCCGTGCAAGAAAACTGGGGCCCATTAAGTACAAATTCCCTGCCCTGAGTTACTAATCCAGGAACTGCAACCTGGAACTAGAATCGCTGTCCTGAAACCCAGTTTCACTTTATTTTTTGCTTCTTCAACCCAATGACTAGTTGCCTTGGGGTCACTACAGAACATTTTAGAAACACTGATCTCAGGGCCCAGTGCCCCTTCCAGATCAGCAGGATCATGGTCCCTACAGCTAGGGCTAGACATTGAACAGTTGGATTCATCATAATTTTTAAGCTCCTGGGTAGTTATGATGAGCATCAGAAAATTGCAAATCCTTAATTCTCAATATAGATCTTTTTTTTAAAAAAAATGGGAACACTTTCAATCTTTCCTTCTTTCCTCTTCTCCCTCTCTCCTCCTCTCCCTCTCTCTCTCTCTTCCTTTCCCTCTCTCCCTCTCTGTCTTCTTCTCCCTCCTCTTCCCTCCTCTCCTCTTCCTCCCCTTTCCTTCCTCTCCCCTCCCCTTCTTTTCTCTCTTTCTTTCTCTTTCTCTCTCTCTCTTTCTCTCTCTCTCTCTTTCTTTCTTGTTCCTGCCAGGCAGGTGCTACGCTTCCAAGCTACGTCCCCTACCACACAGACTCTTACTGAAGAAGCTCAGATACTCAGACAAGTGTGTGTACTTGGGACCACATGGAGGTCCTGTGGGACCTGATTCTGCCCTTCACTTAGAGGAGAGGCTGTCTTGCTTACTTCCTCTTGTACTTTGGAAAATAGACTGTACCATCAAAGTGAACACCTTCAGTTTGGACTGGGTGTACCAGGGCAGTTCCTGTCTCCTTCACTGAATGATTGACTTAAAGGACCTAGCCTAATCCTGTTCCATTGTCATTTGCCTGCTATCTGACTATGCAGGATCCACCCTGCAGAATTCCTCACATCTACTCCCTTCCCCCAGATTCCAGCCGTGACTCACCCTGTCCAAGCCCTTGTGTGATCACTTCACAGATACAAGGATTCCAGGAATTGCAGCCATTCCCTTGGTCAGAAGAACAAGAAGTTGGCTCAGAGAAAGAAACCTAAGCCTGACTTTGAGTACCCTGGACTTGGGTTCCATGATACCAGAAGCAACTAATTTGCAAGTTTTGCTTAAATGAGGTCAGAGTACTTCATATGGAGTCAAATACTGGCCATCTCCAATATAAAGGATGATAATTTTATGTACTAATAATCTCAATGCTCTTTATCACCTTAAACATGGAAAATCCCAATTTAGTAATTTCCTTTCTAGTACCAATTAGTCCACAATTTTGGCTGGTGATCAGATCCTTCTGATTGGAATTTTCCCTCTGTCTCCTGTTTTCTCTTCCCAAACTGTGACTAGGTTATTTCTGCATTGTACAGTATTTGTTTTAGTAACACAAAAATAATCATAATCATAATGCAATAACAGTAACAGCTATGACATACTTACTGTGTATTAGGCACAACTCAAAACTCTTTATTTCTACTGTTTCAAAATTACTGCCCAATAGCTGTTTGGAGCCTTAATTTAAATCCAGGAAACTAAAGCTCAGAGATATTAGGAAATGTACAAGGTCATACGTGGCATGAGAGGCACAGCCGTTCTTAACCAAGCCTGACTAACTTGAGGAACAATACTGTTCCACTCTTATTCACCCCTCACTGCTGCCTCCCATGGCTCTTTTTACTTTTCTGAGTTTAATATATGATTATCAAGAGCAAAGATTTATGGGTTAGAGACCTACTTTTAAATTCCAGTTCTGACAATTTCTAGTTGGGTATCTTGGGGTTAATTATTTATTTTTGGCCATCCTGTTCATTTATAAACTGAGGATAATAATTTCTTTCTCCTGGGGCCCTTATAGGGCTAAAATAAGAAAAAAGCCAGTGCTTAGCGTGTAGGCAATGTTCACTCAAGAGCAGCCACTCATGCTGTTGAACTTTTATTGGCTTCATTATACCTTTTATGCTAGGCAGAATACCTGTTCATTTCGCCTGCTCTATTCCCACCACATACCAATTTGGAGTTTATTATGCTGTGATTTGTGTGCAGTAGCAAGGGGGAATCTCAGGAAGAGCAGGAAGATAAAAACTAATTTGAGACACAGCAACCCCCAAGTCACTCGGAGGACGTTGCCGGTGTGGCATCCTACCTGGATCTCTGATTTTTCTCCCTTTGGTTTGTTCACAGGGTCATTTCTCTCCTGATCACAATGTCAGCTGCTTCCCTGTGACAGACTCGTACTTCTGCCAAGAGAAAGGGTTTCTCCCCGGCTTTGCAATGGGTGCTTTTCCTTCCCTAATGCTCTTCCCTGCTACACACCATACTTGTCTCACTCTGTACAGTGGAAGCCTTGGCTATCTGGCTCCATTTGTGGGCTTCTCCGTAAGGACATCTGGGGGTGTCAGTTCCAGCTGTCAGGCAATGACACCTGTCTGTGGCACCGGCTTTCCATCTCCTCTCTCTCTCCCTAAAGCTACATCTACTACTTCCAGTGTGACATCACATGCTTGAAGCCTGTCACTGTGCTGACTGCCTCATGGTCCTGTCTTCTTGGGTCATGTAAGTATGTGTTTGTGTCTATTGACCTGGATCACAAAGAACATAGTTTGGTCAGGTTTTCATCAATTAAGGGGGGAAAATTACAAAAATTACAGCACACTCCAGCAACCAGCCACTATTTAAAGCAGGGATGGGGATGTAAGATAGCTCAGAGGACAAGGTGGCAAACGCAGGGACAAGGATTCGACCTCCGGTCCCACATGCCATGCTGGCCCTGCCCCCAGGGATCTCTGAGCCAGTGATAGAGTCTAGGCACAGTGGCGTACCCCTGTAATCCCAGCACTGGGGAGGCTGAAAACTGGAGGATCACTACAAGTCTGAGCTGCATAGTGAGACTCTGTACCAAATACACAAATTAAAATAAATAAATAATACATAAGCAGGTATTTTCAGGGCTTATTCTGGCAATCATAGAACAAATGGAACTTGAGTCCCTTTCCCCAAGCCATGTTATGGTCCGAGGACATCCTCTACATTCTAGAAACTGCACAATGCAACTGCTCAGGGGAAGGGGAAGTAAGACAAATTGGGTTTCGTGGTTTTGTTCCTGACTAATCTCTTCCCTTTTCCTTAATTCTTGTTTTTACAAATCCGAATTATTCAGAAGTCAAGGAGGAACTCACTAGTACAGGAACAGGTGGCAAAGCAGAAGAGAGAGAGAGAGAGGAATCAAGTTTCTGCCACTGAGGTGGGGGTCAAGGAGCAGAGAATAAAAAGAGGGTGGGGTGGAGGCTGAGCACAGCAGGTCCAAGCAGGGCAACAAAGGCCTACTGCCAAAGCCTGTACCTGCCTTTCTGGATCCCCGTTCTAACCTTTGTGCCACATGGGTGCAGGGGACAACCCAATCTCTATCTTAGATGACTGGCCCAGGTGCTTCTTTTCAGGGAAAATATGGGCCGCACTGGGGCCAGGAGCTACAGGCACAGGGCATGAGGTTGTAACTCTGTAATCTACAAGCCTCTCTCAGCTGACAAATCAGAATCTTTAAGGGAGGTCAACAGGAATCTTAAACACTACAGAATGTAAAGACCACTGAGAAGGAACACATTGAGAACCACCAATCTAAGAGAAATTGTCCTGTATTTATTTTGTACGGCATAATAGCTTCCCCCAAATCCTTGATTGGAAGAAGCCACGACTGTTAAAGAAAAGGGGAGATAAGTGTTTGTGCCAGCCAGCTGGCCATAAAATAAAATTGTCCAGGATTATCTAGGCATAATCACAAATGTCCTTAAAAGCGGTAGCAGGTGGCAGAAAATGAATGAGAGAAAGCAAAATGGAAATTACCAGAGTGATATGATGTGAGGACTCTACTAGGGATTCAGTCTGGCTCTGTAGCCTTTAAAAATGGAGGAAGGAATGAGCCAAGGAGGGCCAGAAGTACTAGAAATGGCAAGAAGCAGACAATGGACTCTTTCTTGGAGCACTGAGGGAGACCCAAGAGCTGTCCACACCCGCATTGAGCTCACTGACAACTCTGTTTCACTAGGGAACTAAAACATGGTGAACCAATAAAATCTATGTTGCTTGAAGTCATTTGATTTGTGACAAATTGTTACAGTCACCAAGAAAACTAACACAAAAAAGTTTAATAAATGACTTACTCAGTGATATTGATAGGTATGATAGAAAAAAGCATGTCTGTAGAACAGTTTCTGAAAGGCATAGAATTTACAGAGACTTTAAATAACAGAAGACAGAGTTTTATTCCATTTTATGGCCATTGTGTGTACTGCTGGAATAAACATAGGGGTGCAGAGATCTCTCTTCAGATACTAATCTCATTTTTTGAATGTGGACCCCATACTGGGAACACCTGATGGTACGGCAACTCTAGCTTGGATGTTTTCAAGGTCCTCTATACTGTTTTCCATAATGGCTGTATGAACTTCCATCCCACCAACAGTAATGGAGTCAGTGTCGATGTCCATCAACTAACAACTGGCTGAAGAGGATGTGCTAAACACAGATGGTGGAACACTACGCTGCCATCAATAGAGATCAAGTCCTGCCGTTTGTGACAACGTGCCTGGGGATGGAGGACTTTATATTAAGTGAAACAAACCAGGCATAGAAGGACTAATACTATGGAATCTTGTTCCTATGAAGATTTTTTAAAAAAAGATCTCACAGAAGTTGAGGGTAGAGTGGCTACCCAAAGGATCAGAGGGCAGAGAGCAGGAAGTGTGGAGGAAGGCCTGTCAGTGGATACTAAGCGATATCGGAAGAAGTTCTGGTGACTAGAAATGTTGGTGGTGTCTTGTATATTTCTGAAAAGCTAGCAGGAAAGACTTTAAATGTTTTCACCACAGTCGAATGATAAATATTTAAGGAAATAAATGCTTATCCTAACTTGACCATTACATAATATAGACCTGTATCACTTGGCATGCCCCAAAATGTGCAGTGCTATACCCAACATATACACTTATCAAAACATCACATGGTACCTCATAAACATCTTCAGTTTTTATGTGTGGACTTATAATAAATAAATCCATATTTATATTTCTAGATCATCAAGTAAGAAATTTCAGAAGCACTTGGGCAACAGGGTTTTGTGAGTACACGAGAGACTAGATAACGATGTGTGGAAAAAAGAAATACACATAATGCTGAAGTCAAAAAACAAAGATGATTTTGAGAAGAAAAACTTGCTGGGAACTCACAGAAATCATCAAACTAAGTTTGGAGTCAAGTCTATATCTGATGTCTGAAACACATATGACAAGAAAAGAAAACAAAGTGACGAGACCCTCAGCTATTACAAAGTGGTCATGTTCCGTAGGTTAGACTTAGTCTACATCAAGTATCCTCAAGACTGTAGAGTTGGTTATTTTCTGTCTGTTGCTGAAGGTTCATTCTCCATCTTCCACTTGCTGCTCTGGCCCATGGCAGAAGAGCTGTGGGTCACACAGCACCCCTGTAGCCCACCAGCACCCTGGTTTCCAGGTGAGCACCGTGAGGGGAAGCACAGGCTGCTGCACAGCTCTCACATGAGGTGCTGCCCTTGTACCGTCCTGCCCAGAGGGTGTCTGTAAATTCTGAGCTGAAGGTATCTGACTCCCCAGTCAACAGTAACACTGAAGAAGAAAGCAAAGTTCTTTCTGGGGTATAGAGGTGATTATCTGACACCCCAAACATCCCTGGAATGCTTCTGCATTTCCCATGTGCCCTACCGCCTTCCCACCCCACAACAGGTTGGTCTGGAATGGACTGGTCATATGGTTGAGAAAGCAGAAATGAAAAATAAAGAAGATACAGCCAGCAGTACCAACAAAAACAATTTAACTTGAAAATTACCTTGGCGTAAGCAATTTACCCAGTTATTATAAGCAATGTTGCTATATGGAAATCATATGTAAATATGAATATCACCCACCAACAGGTAGCTTTTTCTTTACTTTCTCTGCATTTTAAAGCAAATTCACTTCGTAGAATAAAAATAGAAAATCACTCTGCACTGTGTGCAGAATGCAATTTATGCATCATAATACCAGTACTCCAATAGCACGACAAAACTTAAAGCGTTTACTTCATGTAAGTGAGCTATTTAAGTTTTTGTACTTGGCAAAAGTACAAAAACAAGCCCCTTGTGTCCACAGGGGCCTAAGAAGATGAGTGACCTCTACAGCCCACAGACAGGGTGGCGTAGGAGAGAGAGGTAGATCCAGCTCACATGTGCTCGTGCTAACTGTTGGTTTCGGTCCCATTCCTTTCCTGAGGTAGGCACCTTCCTGTCCATCCTAACCCCTGCAGAAAGCTACAACAGAAAGCTAGGAAGAAGATGACAGTGGCAGGAAGAAGGTGGTCGAGCTACACACCAAATAAGGCTGCGAGATATTTGAAAGTTGGATCCCTCCCAACCTCTACAAACACTTGTTTCCTGACCGCAAACAGGAATACTACTCAGGGTTACTTATCCTTATCTTTAGGGAAAATGAGAATATATTCACATTATTCACAAACCTGGAGCAAGGAGCCCCAGCAGCTGTCCTACTAGCCTCCTCGTGGCCCTACCTGCGCTGGGAAAAACCAGAAGAAGAGGTTGCTGTTCCAGGTCTGATTCACGGTGAGGTAACCAGCGTAGCTCTTCCTGTTCAGGCTGCCAAAGGATCTGACCAAACTCATTTTTCTACCTGGTGGGGAAAAAAAATGAGATAAAACTAAGGATTAGTAAAAAAGGGTTAGTGCAGGAGCTATTTCAGTCCCAGACTTTTCCCAGGACCCAGATCTGGGAAGAAGCAGTCCAGGAAGCCCCAGGGGTTGGGCATGAAAGGTTCTTAGCACTAAATTTCTGCCTCCCCTGGCTGGTCCATCATAGCCCATATCAACAATTTTGGCAGGAATGAGTGGAAGTTTTAAGTGTTTTTTCTGCACCAAACTCAAAAACATTATATGAACTGCGTAAGAAGTTCTAAAGATGAGACGAAAACTCCTGTCACACGTGGCATAAACCACATAATATTCACACTGGGCCACACAGGAAGGGACTGGCGAAAGTTACCTTTCTAACTCAGAAGAAGTGGGGCTGAGAAAATGATGCAGCTCAGCAGCTCTCAGGCCTAGGGAGGGCTGTGCTTCCCACAGTCTCATTTCATACTGGGGGAGGGGTGGTGGTGGTGGTGGTGGTACTGAGACAAGCGGAGCTTGGGGGCCGGCTGGAGTGGGTGGGGAGAGGGGAGAGGCAAGCAGTGGGTGGGTGATCTCTTGGCTACTCAGGGAAGCCACACACAGAGTGCCGCAGAGCAAGGAGAGCCTATCTTCTTATGTCAGCAAAGGGACAGTGACAGAAGAAGAGAAAGAAGATCTGCTCAGACAGCTGGGGACTCCCAAGTGTAACAAACAAGACTTGGCACTTGCAAGGCCACTGTACCAAGGTCTTTGCATGATATAGGGGATATAATCATTATCCTCATTTTATAGATGAGAAATCAGAAGCACGGAGGGTTTAAGCAAGTTTCCCAGAGACACACAGCTAGTGAAGGAGATGTGGGATTTAAACCTATCATTTCTCCCTGAAAATAAGACCCAACTGGAAAATATATCCTGATACAATGTTTTAGGATGCTTGCAATATAAGTCCTACCCTTAAAGTAAGCCCTAGTTAACATCATTAGCCAGATGGATGAATTCAGTATGACAGACATACTGAATTTAATGATGTATTAATATAACATAAACATAAGTAAACATTAATGACATTAATACTTAAAATAAATGTTAATATAAATTATAATTATGTACAAATACCCAAGGAGGTGCTTTTGTATGACAAACAAAGATGACCTCCAGATTTACTGCCCCAGACCAAGCCAAGTATAGGCACAATGCACAAAGACCGTGTTGGATGGACGTGGTTGTGTCTCATGTGAGTCTTCAGGACCCAGTTCACCATGTGTTACAATAGCTGTACTCAAGACACCCGTGTGAAGTAAAGAAATATGTATGCATTGTGGTGCTTTCTGTTGCCTTGGTGTGGAGCATCATTCTTCCCTGCCATCATTCTTATTGCTACACCTGTCCTGCAAGTCTTCAAGTAACACAACTTGATGGAAGGTGAAGTCCAGCTGCAGGAGGTGGTGACTTGGGTGAAGAGCTCATGGGATAAAGTCACTCACAGCTGTGTGCCCCAGCACCATGAGCAGCTGCAGCGACAAGAAGTGCGCACTTGTGGGGTCTCTGTCACTGGGTGTGAGACTGGGACTGACGGTGTCAGGAGATGGAGTCACGAGAAATTCAGGCTGGGATTCAGGGTTTGGCTTTGACAGCATCCCAGAAGGAGATGACATGACCATACTTCAGCAAATACAGGTGTTTATACATTAATAAATTAATGTATTTAATATATTTCCTATATGAGGAAATGTAGATTTTTATACCTGGTAAAAGAAGACATCTCCTGAGACTAAGCCCTATTGTATCTTTTAGAGCAAAATTTAATATCAGACTCAGTCTTATGTTCAGGAAAACAGGGTAGCAGTCAGGCTGCAGGATGTGTTCCTCTCCCCAGCCTGCTCTAGGGCTTCTCAATTATATTAGGCAGCGACTATGCAACAGGGAATGGGAGAAGCAGTGAGTT